>DWEC01002963.1:0-11066 GCA_018245735.1 Microceris miodesmiata
TTGTAAATTGATAAAATTCGCTATAATAATATTACTCTACTTTTTCATAAATAAAATTTAGCATCTGAAACATTCTACTCAGGCGCGAATGATATGCCGCATGTATGAAGAGTAGGTACACATTTACATAATCATGTGTTAACACTGTCACGTGTGTGCTAACATGCTAGATATTGAGTACCTAATGCTTTGCTGGAACTCGGCAATACAATTTTTTCGATCGATGGTACGTGCCATAGCGTTCAAAGCGCTTTTCGTTCCTCTACTATTTGAGCTACTATAACATTCTTCACATTAATGATTCTATTCATCAGAGGTACCGTTTAAATCACATGTAAGTATTTTGAGCTTACGGTTTACAGTATGTTCATTATTAATGATATTCATTTCAGATTCCACAGAACTATGGTGTCTTTACTGTGCGCTTATCCTACTCGTATATTGTATATAAAACGAAGTCGTGTGAGTTACTCCATTTATAACTCAAGAACGGCGGCACCATACTTTGTGATGTTTGTGTTTTTGGATTTGTCAATAGTACAATAATAGTACAATAAGTATTGAAATATGAAATTTATTTTTAAAAAGAATAACAATAAAAACATCAGTCTAGCCATTAATTGGTTATAAATGGCGTAATACGCAACTGACAGCTCACGTAATATTGTCTATGATGTTTTGAAAATAACACAAAACGTTAAAATTGATATTGATCGGTCGATGTGTTTGATTTCCGCGAGTGTTAAGAGTTTCTGGTAGTATTATTATAATACATGTTATTGCGCCAATATTATTATTAACAATGCTGCGACCAAGAAGATCTAACCTTTCCCGACAAAGCCGTAATGCCATTAGGAATCGAAACATTGCGAATGAAACCAATGTGTTGAGCGCCGCGTTAGTATGTCCCGACTTCGTACTTCTCGATTACAAAAGCAAAGTGAGTAGCCCGTGATACGACTCGGTGGGCGGCTTTGAAGTGCATGATGTTTACAAAGCAATGATAGCAGTTAAAAGTAACAGGACTTGAAATGATTGTTAGGTGATACTAAGATCGCCGGTTCAGCTAGTATTAAATAGATAGTAGATAATGTTCATAGCATAGCTCAAAAGATTAGCTCGCTGAAGTGGCAATGGGCTGGGCGTATCTGCCGAAGAACCGACAACCGGTGGATTAGGCGAGTTCTGGAGTGGAGACCGCGACTCGGCAAACGTAGTGTAAGACGCCGTCCAGCCCGGTGGAATGATGGTCTACGAAAGGCTCCAGGCAGATACTGGAAGCGACAAGCCGAGGATAGGTCACGATGGCGCTCAATAGGGGAAGCCTATGTACAGCAGTCGACTAATATAGGCTGATAATGATGAAATAATGTTCTTTCCAGTTTAGGTATATTTAAATCACACATCTACCTTTCACACTACCTTAAAGTACACCTTGAAGTGCGCTCATTATAGATAATATTATTAACAAACTACCTTTCATTGACTCATTGAGCTTACAATTTGTTCATTATAGATGATTTTCTTTACAAATCCTATTTTAATAGAAGATAAAGCTGTGAATCCCGATTTTGTTTGCGCAATTTTGAATATAAATTACGACGTTAGCGGATATTTTAATATTGAATTTTAATAATTAAGGTAATTGAATAATGTTGGCATTTACGTGGAACATTTTAATAATCCAAATAGGATTATAGCCCAATTTCAATACTTGGGCAATATTTGCTAGAGGTATTACAAATTAATTTTGGATGTTTTATGTAGCATCACGCCTGTAATCCCCAAAGGGATTGGCAGAGGAGTATAACACACTCCCATGTATAACCAGTTACGTTTGTGTCCCACCATGGAATTGACGGTGAGCTTATTGCCATACACTGCGCAAAAATCTAGAATCCGGGCCGCAGGTCGAGTGCTTGTAAAGATACCAAATTTATGAGTCCTATCAAATAAAGAGATACTGTCAAATAGAGGTGGCTGTTTTGTCTCGGTCAATAATATACTTTCTGGTTTTATTTCCTTTATTCCCTCTGCTTTGTTATTTTTCTGATACCGATAAATACCAGTGATTATATGGTTATGATAATATTATAACCTTTGATAATGCAATGGTAACCAATGTGATTTTTTGAAAGTAAATGGAAGGAAATATTAACAGAATATTTTAAGTCTTGCGAGCAAGAAATGTAACCGTGTTGTTGTTTTATTATTCGTGAGGACCTGTGAGGTTATCGTAAGGTCCTGTGTTCAAAACCCGGGTCGGGGACTGTTGGATTTTTGTAATTTAGAAAATCTGGTAGTGACTCAGAGTTTGGATCTGTGCCCAGTGTAAGATAAAAGGCACACCACCTATTCTTCGTTGGGACATATAAGTAACTGGTGGAACGTAGGAGAGTACTTCTGAACTCTGCCTGTATCTTAGAGGACTACAAGCGTGATGTTACTTTTTTAGACATGTTTTTATGATGTTAGAACATAATATATTCTATAGATTTCATTTGTTCCATAGCTAAGTAGGGCGTTTCTTTGCCAGATGAAAATGACCTAAATCTTGATTATGTTAAAATACGCATAAAAGAGAAAATAATACAAAGCTCTGATATTACATTCATGACCATTGTGCGGCATTTTAAGCGCTGATAATCGCCGAAAACTCAACATAAAACCAGAGTTTTATCTATATCTTATGGAGCCCTCCCACAAAGTATTACACACAATTATTAACATAATATATATACGTCATATAGAAAATGTAGACGTGATTATTTGAAGACGGATAAATTTATAAAATGATGCGGAACACTCAGAAATAGTATGTAAACAATTATTATAATAAGTTCGAAATATATTGGTACTTTCGTACTTCTAATAAGAGACAAGGAACATCTGGAACATATAGTTACGGTGTGCAGAAAAAATGTATAATTTGAATACAGCACTGATAATTTCTCGTCATAGAAAATGTGGATAAAAAGATGACCTTTATCATCATCATCATCATCAGCCTGTTCCCGCCCACTGCTGGACATAGGCCTCTGCAATGCCACGTCACTGAGCTCGATATTCAGCTCTTCGCATCCAACCACTGCCAGCCACTTTGCTTATATCGTCACCACCTAGCTGGAGGGCGTCTTACGCTAGGTTTGCCAATATCACCTTTATACCGGATCTTAATTAACTGTCACAGAATTATGATTTGATTATGATTAATTAAAAAAGATTATGATTTAGAGTGCAGTAGTAAAGTAGTTACAGTAGGAAAGTAGTTACAATAGTATAGTTACAAGTGACTACATTTTTAAAGAAATTTCGTTTTGGTATAATGACGCGTTGATAAAATATGGCCTGTGAACTAGATTGTGTAATAATTTGTATAAGCCGCCGCTACCGCTAGCAGTCAACAAACTGAATAGGAACCCTTGTAAATGTTTAACGATGCGTTACATGTTACAACTTACGAACGACTGTAAATTAAGCGTTACGTGGCCAAGATTATGATGTAAGCTCAGGGTTCATGTACTTAAAGCCTAAGTTCTGGAATTGGTTTATGTAATTAATTAGTATCAGTATAACTTTTTTTATTGCCTTGAAATTTAATTTCTTTTTTTTTTCGACGGGAGTTCAATATGAATAGATGTTATGTCGTCTTAATCTTAGCGGAAGACGACACGGATCTCGCATAAAGTTAACCAAAAATGAAGTTTACTGAATTCTAACAATTACAAATTTCATTAAATTTTAATAAAAATCAACTGTTTGTTAGAAGTTTAAATACACTTGCCTGCCCTTTCCCTGCGCGTAAAATACCGCCATTATCATCTATGTGAAGAAGCGAACAATAAACATACATTTATGTATGTCAAAACCAATTTTAAACTCATATTTCACATTAGCTTCCGATTCCGCTTTAAGATTATACGAGTATTTATTTTAATACTGCATTATATATAAGAAAAAAGAACTTAACACTATTGTTGAGAGAGTAATAATAAGAAATACAAATTTCAACTTCGAACTTATTATTTCATTAGTGTAGATTAAGTGCAGTTAATTATTATCGTGACATACTACAAAGTATGCTAAAATATTAAAATTTTTATGGTTTTGATTTTAGCCTTACCTTTATTACAGACAAGATGAGAATAAGTTTCATTGAAAGAATTTATTAAATGAGAAAAACTTAATTAGTGATACGCATATTTAAATTATAATGCGACCGCAGCCGCTCGCTACTCCAATACTCCGAGGCTGTCGTGTTCGGACAAAAAGTGTTTTATTAACATTATAGCGGGTACACGTCTCTCTGATGCTATTTTAAACGCCGATAAAATACGATTTTATGTTATAGTAACAGGCTAAATTTATCACTTTATGCTGTTAACATAAAAGAGCGGCTGAGCTATTTCGCGACGCTGACCACTATGATAACTTGGATATGTCAAACGGGAGATAGGTACTTACCGATAGATTGATGATCTTGTCGAACAGCATGATTGGCGGCATGTGAAAGTCGAACACGAAGTACTGTGAAAAGAAAAATAACTATTAAAATGCGTTCCACTAGAATAATATTTATTTCACATGTAGGTACCTCTCTTCAAATTGCATGAAAAATTGTAAGACAAACAAAGATCAACAATTATAGAGAAGTCAATTCACATTTTCATTACGATGCCGAGGTATAAGTTTCCTAGCTATTGGCATCGGAAATAACGTTGGAGATCACAAAGGAGTCGTAATGGTGCGATCACATTAACGCGCTTTGCAGAATGTTTGCGCCTTAACGTCGTATACCTACATCTGTACAGACAAATAGTTCGACAGCGCCGATGAATGATGTCGAGAAATTGTCACGCATCTAGAGCTGAGTCGTTCAAAAGACTGCACGATTGCCATTGCATATACTTTCACAATTAACATAGGATTAATTCTTTCATCATAGAAATAGTTCATCAAAATACTCATGCGAACTAAAAGCACGAAATCATTTTATGACATTCTTAATATCATCAGCCCTCTTGTCGTTCGACTATTGGATAGGGAACTCCTTTCAAAACGAGAAGGATTAACAACATAGTCTGCAATGCTAACGAAGTGTGGATTGTAGCTCTCACAAGCCTTAGGGAGCATCATGAATAACTCTAAGATGTGCCGGTTATGTCACATTGTTATGCATCATCCTTACAGCACACGATATTTAATCTTAAAACGTACTTTGTATAAATTAGTATTAATCGCCGAACAGTAAGTAAGAATTTTATTGTAAGAGCGCAAAATTAATTTTGCAGGATATTTTAACCGTACAATCATATTTTCCAAGCAATATGTTCCTACGCCACTCAGGCGTAATTCAGGATCAACCTGATGTCTTTTAGCGGAACAAAAGTAACTAAAGTAAGAAAATAACTAAATTAGAGTAAATTAGTTCTAAAAAACCTTTATTTCTCATGACATTCATATATACACACGGTTCGTTAAGCGTAACTTTTTCCGTGTTGTTAATTAAAATATAATATCATAAAGTAAGCTATAATATTCAACTGTGAAAGACATGTTATTAGTTCTTCGTTACCGCACTTGGTAATTACCTCATCTAAACGTGTTCCTGACTGTGCGAGTAACTATTTGACAAGCTAGCTTCAAACGCTGCCGCACACATACGTAAGAGTATCAGGATGGCGCACTTAACCAATCCCATTAATAGGGTTCTTTGCATCCTAAGAGAAATGCACTAATTCATTATGCTAATATGTAAGTAGATTGATTATGCAGAATATACATAGCGTTAAAATTTATGAGGATTGCTTAATACAGTATATATTTTTAAAGTCAAATACTTCGTTTTTCTATAATTGCTGTATAATTGCCCGAAAATGACATGTACCTAACAAGACTGTTTTACCTCGTTGTAGTAGGGGCAGTTGGTGCTCTCCTTGACGCTGGTGTATTTGCGGACGTCGCCGACCTGCACGCATACCACGGGATCCATATTGAGGCCGGCCAGCTGACGTGCCTCGATTATAGTAACGCACACTTGGAAGTCGGCTGCCTTAAGAGCCACGGGGCCAGTACCGTCAATTGCTGCGCGACTGTGAAATTATTAACGGATTAGTTTTGAAGCAGGAATCGCGGCTCAGTAAATGTACTGTAAGACGCCCGTGCGGGCCCAAATTAGGAGAGGCCTATATCCAGCTGTGGAGTGAGATAGGCCGATAATGATGATAATAATTACACTTTCTATTGCTATTTATTACTCATGCTATTTGTCCCATATAAAATAGTACCTATCAGTACTATGTAAATAAAGTCATCAAAGAGGATTTGATTCGATTTTACTTATAGTGCAAATAATATCGCATAGGAACCGACCATTTTTTGTAAATTGCCTTTGTATTCGTACGCAGTTCGTAATAATATTTATAAATCAGTCAAAGGAAGTAGACGAGATTTTTTAATGATAATATGGATTTAATATGAATTGGATATTAACAAGAGTAAGTACGGTCAATATTAACAATTGAATGTCAAAACTGTTAGGAGATGGAGCATATTTCTTAAGGTGTTAAAAATGCTAAATTTTATAAAACTTCACAATAAAATAATGTTCATATTTAGAAAAATGTTGTACTCACATTCTTCTCATTTTTGGTGTATCTTCGACAACGCGAGTGTCGACCAGCATGTCGTCGGAGGACATGGACACCTGGCATACTTGTGGCTCCGAGTCACAGGAACCGGCATTGGGAATGAGTCCTTGCTCCTCATCGTAGTTCCGAGCATCGTGCGAGCGACTGCGCCCAAATCGAATGAGATTCCTCATCCTGAATCGTCCGCTTCTTTTCGGTTCGCGCTCGTTAGCAGTACTCCCAGATTTATCACCGCCCAGTGCGAACCCACGTCTGTAAGGGTTTATTCCATTAATCATCAAAACGTAACATCACGCTTGTATTTTGGGCAGTAAGTTTGTGTTTAGGCAAGACACTCCCAGGAATCACGAGTTATAAGTTCGACCATAGTAGAGAAGCGAAGAAGAGAGGGCTGAGACCTTAGCCACATATGGAGCTTAAATGTAGCCTCCGTTTTCAGACTACTAAGAATTTAAAGTAATGAAATCATTTACTTTTCCCGACTCAGGGATGGAACCCAATTATCTCTCGATTAGCAGTCGCTCTAGCAACCATTCTAACAACGAGGCACTTAATTAATCATCGTTATATCGGTAAACAACAGAAAATGTGTAATCATCAATCGATTGTCGCAACAATGCTTTTCAATGCAGAGTATGCATCTCTTTTGTACGATTCCAAAGTGTCCTCGTTCGAGGCTAATATCGGTAATACTTATTTGTGAAAGCGAAAAAGACCGCTAGTTACGTATATGTACAGTCGAAAACAAAGCGATGTACTCGTAAATTTCACTGTGAATATTCGCAGATCGGCGTACACTGATACGTCGGGATACACCGGTGTCAATAGAAAAAAAACTAATGTAGTCTAAGTATATATCTAAGTCAAAAGTTTTTAATAGTTATCACATAAGTTTTTTTTTATTTTAGGTTGGCTTTATTTTTTTCATATATATCAAATGAGACATTCTTAAAACTGACTGCCTCCTATGTCGAGTGGTTGCAAGCGCGACTGCCGGTCGGGAGGCCCTCGGTTGAAATCCCGGGTCGGGTACTATTGGATTTTTATAATTTAGAAATTCTAGTAGTGACTCGCAGTCTGGATGTGTGCCCGGTGTATGGCAATAGGCTCGCCACCAATGCCATTGTGGGATTTAAAAATAACTGGTGAAACGTGGGGGTGTGCTACACTTCCCTGCTTATCCCTTCGGAGATTACAGGCGTGATGTTACGTTTTCAGACATATTTTTATTTCAATTGTTTTTCACCAATTCTATTTTATTTTACATTTTGAATGTAAAATATTCTTATTTTACATTTTGAATGTAAGTTCCTTAAGTAGATATTTTGTAGGTTGCAAGGCTTATGTAGGTATAATTTATGTAGTATATCCACTCACTTGAGGAATCGTTTCCCGGCATTCTTAATCTTGCGGCTACGGGATTCATCACCCGACTCAATGTCGATCACGGTATCTTTGTTCAAAAACGACTGCTCCATACTTTCAATATTACGCTGCAAGTTTCTAAGAGCCTCGTCGTCATCAATATCTGATTGTACAGAACTTATGGAACCATGAACTGAGCTCTGAACTGACGCTTGCTCTGATTCGCGCAATAATTCTAGACACTGGGCTCCCTCTATGCTGTGTGGCATTTTTGACACTTGAGTAGTTCCTGAAAAATGAACTGTCGGAGAGCCGTGAGCTGGTGGTGACCCACGAGAGACAGAGGCGCCATGAGCGATACCTGAGAAATGAACAGTTGGAGAACCGTGAGCAACGGCCAAGCTTTGAATTGCTACTGTGGTATGACCAGCGGTGGTACTGGGAACAGTAGCTGCGCTAAATACTGCTGGTGTTGCACGAGAAGTAACTGTACTTTGAGTGGCTGCGGAACGTGCTGTAGTTACTGTGTATTGAGTGACTGAAGCATGGGCGGCTACGTAGCTCTGAGCGGTTTCTACGTTCTGAGTTGTCACCGAGCGATGACCAACTGTCGGCCCCTGATTGGGTCCAGTATACTGGGCAGCCGCAGAAGCGCGAGCGGCCAGTGGTCCTTGGGCAGTTTCTACGTATTGCGCCTTCTTTTGTCCATAAGCAACAGACGATTCTTGAACCGTTCCTACGTATTGAGCTCTTCCTGGGAAGTGACGTGCAGTAGTACCGTGTACTTTTACGGAACCTTGAGGTGGTGTAGTACCAGTGGAAGTCCTTATACCATGTGCGGTTCTTGAGCGTTCAGCAGCACCTGGGCCTTGCCTGGTTAGAGTTCGTGAAACCCTTGCTCCTGGAGACTTATCCTGATTTTCAGGAATAGATCCTCGGCGACCTCGGCGACTATGAACAGCTGGCATTTCGGATTTTTGCTCATCGCTTTTACGGGGAACCTTCGAAGTTTCAGTGTCCGAAACCGACAGATGACGATCCACCTTTTTCGGTGGTTCATAGAAAACTTCCATCTCGACGTAAGCCTGAAAAGAAAAAAAATATGAATACTAGTTGCTATGGGTGATGTACCCTAGGTGGAAAACTAAACAATTTTCAGGCTATTCTTTATTCACTGTTTGTAGGAGCCTGATTTGAAAAATGAATTTTAGTACATTTTCAACTACCTTCATAACAAATATAATAAGATTGGGTCAACACCATGAAAACATGATAGATAGAATTACATTTGTAGTATAGTATTAAAATATGTACAAGTTCCTTAGGGTAAAAATGGATACCAGCACTTAAAATAATTGGATACACAATGTGAACACATTGACAAGTCGACTTGCATCATATTTTAGATTATAGCAAAATTGGCATCTACTCGTAGAGTGTCTAATTTATGTAGTGAATATAAGAATAAATAAAAAAAAACTTATTTTTGATAAATTGCACTTAAACATCTCTCTTATCAACGAGTTAATTAGGACATGTAGACATGTTCGAAAACATTAAAATACTGCAGAATTTTGAATTTTTTGGGATATTTATTTTGCATTTCGCCGCGCGCCGCCCCCCTGTCCCTCCGGCTCATTATTCATTGTGCAATATGGCGCTTAGCAAGTCCCACACTCGCGCGCCATGTATGTATTATAAAAAGGGATTTTTACTAATCAATCAGTCAAAAAGTCTGTAATAATTAGACACATAGTAAACATAAACAGGTTTTTTGGTCTGCCGTGTTAATTTTCATCTCGTATTTCATCGTAACAAATGTTTGTTTAAGACACTTATTATTAAATGCCTAAATAGAAAGTTTCAATTTTTTATTTTCTTCAATCACGAGGTCACATACAACTTTCATTCCCTATTTCAATCCCTTTTCCCCCCTTTTTCGCGATAAAATAAAGCCTATATCCTTTCTCAAGGTTAAGTCTAGGTCGATACCAAATTCCAATAAAATCAGTTTAGTAATTTAGACGTGAAAAAGTAACGGACAAGCAGACAGACTAAGTTTCTCCCCATTTATAATATTAGTGAGGATTTTGGAAGTTCCGGTAATCAAAGATAAACAATTGCGTTTGATGTTTTAGACAATACATAAAATACAAAGTCCATGAACAGGGGCTACAATCCAACATACACTCTTAGACCTAGCGTTTACACTGATGTGGTTTTGTAGTACAGATACGATGCTTACTCGAAGCTTTATAAATACTTTGAAGATCAATAAAAGATGTATGAAGAGAGTGATGGAGGTGGACGAAGCACGACAAGTGTGTAAGAATAGAGATGTCCGGCACTCTGTGCTCTCTGCCTACCCCGCAAGGGACCTGGCGTGAAGATATGTATGGATGTATCAATAAAATTTACCGAATGTTACCCAAATATACACGGCATCAAGTTCAACTTATTATACGTTTATAAATATTTCTCACGTGAGGTTTGTTGTAGTGTCCTTTACTATCTCATGTTTATCCATAGTACAGAATAATTAATAAACATAAGTAGATAAGGATACCGCACCTTAACGTAACGTGGCAACTAAATCACGCCAGATCGCTTGCTAATAATGAATGAACCGGGATTCGGCTAAGTGGAGCATCATATACAAATAATAATCACTTAAATACAAACTATTCCAAGGGGCGTTAAACGAAACTGGTGAAACGTGAGACTATATTATACACCACTGCCTACCCCTAGAGGGATTACATCGTGATGTTACGTTTATTAACCCGTAATTATAAATCCTCTAAGCCTAATTTTATTTTTTGATTATCTCTACAGAAGTACTTTGCTACCCGGAACCCTGAAAGCTAATGACAATGAGCCGCCTGACCCAGTTCCATTTCATGCACTGTGCAAAACATAAACGTACTGGACACTTTTTTATTAGAACAAAACACGAACAATAGCATGCATAGGTGTTCATCTTGTACTTTTTATTATGCAGACTCTATGTTTAAACGACGCTTATTTTGTTGTTCTCTGAGACTTCTTTAT
>DWEC01002964.1:0-11065 GCA_018245735.1 Microceris miodesmiata
CAAGGCGTGCCCTCGCTGAGACAGGATTCGAAGAAATCAACCACCCACCCTACAGTCCAGACCTGGCTCCTAGCGATGATTGCCTCTTTTCGAATTTGAAAAAAGACCTCCGAGGACGGAGATTTCACAGTGATAATGAAAGCGTTAGTAAACGGAACTTTTCCAAGAGAAAAACGCCGAATATTTTTTGACCGGGATAAAAGCCCTTTATAGTAAATGTAAGAAGTGTATTGAAATAGAGTGAGATTATATTGAAACATTAACTTTTTAAACATTTCTATCAGTAATTTTAATACCTTAGACTCAAAACTTTTCAACCGCTCCTTGTATGTACTCCTTTAAAAACACATTTACACTTTTATCACATATATAATGCATAAATATATATGCACTTAAAGGAATTTATTCAATATTTCAAGACTTCATAAAAGCCGGAGGTTGTTTTTCAGCTCTTAAGAAAATTATGATTTTTGCGAGCTGTATTAATCAGAGACACCGACCACTTTGAAAGATACAGTGTCGTAGACGTCCAACCAAAAAAGTAAGACCAACTATTAAGACAGGTAAAAGGTATGGACATAATTTCTTTGAAGAAAACCAACTTCAGCGATCAAATCATGTGATTTTGATTACATATATGGCTATATGAAAGAAGGTAACGATAAAGTTCTCTCCTTTGTCTTTATTCACGAAAAATATTAGCAATTTATATCAAGAAATACATAGCATTGTTTCCAATTTGTATACGTAAATAAGAAAAATATTTATCAAATTTTTTACACTGGTATTATTTTAATTAACGAACTTAATTGAACCAATGAATATTTTAATTTTAGAAACTGTTTAATTATCACTTTATTTTTAACTGCTTTATTTTGATTGCCTCCTTGGTCAAGTGATTGCAAGCGCGACGACCCATCGAGAGGCTCTGGATCTATTTCCGGGTCGGGACTATCGGATTTTCTAACATTTCTAGAGGAATTTTCTAATTGTAGTTTAGAGTCTAGATATGTCCGCGGTATATAGAAAGAGGGTTAACGTCTATTCCATCACCATCATCATCATCATCATCAGCCTATCTCAGTCCACTGCTGGACGTAGGCCTCCCCCAATGAGCGCCATCGCGCCCTGTCCTATTGCCCCTGTCTATTCCATGACGGGCCTAAATTAACTGGTGAAACATGCGAGTACCTATCCCTGTGGGAATTACAGGTGTGATATTACATTTACGTTTTAATTCTTAACGTGAATGAATTAATGTACCAGCTTTACAGTTTGGGCTTTTCTATTATAATTTATATCGTTTCTACTACATTTCGGGTTCACAGGTAGTATAAAACGTAGCCGTGTCCGATATCTTAGCGGCGTAGAGCTTTTAGTCACAGGCAAATAAAATTGTTATTTCCGTTTGTTATTATATTTATTGTATTTTCACATTTAAAGGATTCTAATGAACTCCTTGTTCAGATATCCGTTATAGAAATTATACAAAAAATCCTACTTGCCTGTCAATTGGGACCCTTACTGATAGCAAAACGTACAATCTTAAAATTCACCATGGAAGTTTCTTGTAAAGGATAGGCGTCGGCTATGAATGGATTTTTTAAAATTATACCTCTAAAGAGGCGAGGCGGTAAACAAAAAATTAAAAAGGAGTTCGCCACTTTTGAATTAATGAATATAGGATTAAATAAATTTTATTATTTTAACGATTTTTTAATCACGGGCAATATTATGGAAGTACTACTGTACAACTTGTGAAACGTGGGACTGTACTACACTCCTCTGCATACCCCTTCAGAGATTACAGGCGTGATGTTACGTTTTTTTTGTCATAGCCTTAAATTTGAAAACTTTGATGAAAAACGAACGAACGCAAATTTCTTGGAATACTTACTGCGTCCATGAGCTTTTGTTTTTCTCCATAAAGTTGGTTATAACTAATTAGAACATTTAAAAAAAAATCACTAAGATTTTATCACTCATTGTTCGAACCACTGTTGCAATATTTATTAACGTACACAAACAAATGAAAGGGAAAAAAATAGTTTTAGTTTTTAAGGATGATTTTCATACAATATTATACAACGTAAAAGCATATTGAAAACAAAACAAACTTGCGTTTGGTTTCCGTAGATGTGTAGTAGTTGCTGTAATAACCTCTCAGAACTTAACGCTGCCCTTAAACGCAAAAAACAAGTACGCAAGCGCGCCATTCTCCCGTCAAAGCGGTTTACGTTTAGTTGCGCTACAATTCTGAGCTTTATCACCGTACATCACGGTCTACTTTCTTTGTAGTTCCGCTTATATAGCTTTGTCTCTTTTTCTACTCCAACAACCAACAAGTTTATTAAATATTTTATAGCACACTCATTACAAATTACACTTATTTTATAATTTATTTAGTATGTTAAATGAACATGTATAATGTAATGAAAAATATTCCATTAGTTTTCTAATCAATTTCTATTTGTATCTGCCGAGTTCGAGTTTGACTATCTACGCTTGTGTGCAACAGGGTGATGTCGCGCCGTCGATTTCTGAAATGTAACATGTTCTATGCGTTTCTATTAGAAACAAGACCTTAAAGTTATCACCATAATAAATAAATTTGATTGAACATTAATCATTTACGAATACTTGAACATCGTGTATATTCTGATCTTTTTAACGATATTTAAGTATTTTATCTAACTAAATATTGTTTTTCAATTTATTTTTAATAGGTATTAATCTTAGATAGAAAGATTTCTCGTGATTCGGTGGGCTTGTAATGTATTTCAGGTATTATCGTTTGGGGGAAGGACTTTTTGGTTCGCCGTCTCGTTCGCACCAACAGCAATCCGTATAGTGTTTTTCATGTGTGTTATGCAAAGTTATTATTTGAAGAAAGTTTGTAGCGTGCCAGAATCTGCAACGGCGATTGTAAGGGCTGCCCAGCAGTAGGTTTGTAGCGCCCCAGGGCAGCTGTCGCTCCGGAGCGGTAGCTATCTCGCCATGGCGTCTGACTGTTTGACGGTGCGTTTTGTCTTTATGTATTATATAAATCTTATTTTAATTTTTCCGTTCTTAAAATTATTGTTTAACCACACATAAAGAGGAAAAAAATAATGAGTGATTTTCAGTAACTTTTAAACAATTTCCTTATTTGTACTTTGTGTTTTTATTTTTTTTTTGTTTTATTTATTAATGAAAATATATATTTGTACTTTGCTTAGTAACATTTTTCCAATATCCCATTTAATTTTTTTGTTTCTTCCAAAGTTTGTTATAAACGGGCTTTGTTGCGGCTGGTGCTGGAGCCCCTGCCGCGAGGAAGATGAGGATGATTTTGAAGAAATGCATCTAGAGCCACCCCCTCGTGTTTATTACCGTGAAAGGTTCTTGCCCCCGCCGGAAGTTGTTCTTGACCACATACCGCACCGTCGGCCACCAATCTGTGAGTCGAGACGGTCAAGCAACAACCCTATAATTTATCAACCCAGGAGCCTACAGCAGCCAATAGTCCATCACCCGAATTGTCTACGTAAGTTTAACTACTCCAGCGTTAGCGAATTGTCAAATTCCCTCCGTATCTGTAGAGGCACGGCGACCTGTTGATGGTGCGATACGAATACTTTCTAGCTTTATTTTCGATGTTATAATGTATTTGCGTGCGGACGTCATTTCATCTATATTTTATGTACGCTAATGTCCATTGTAATTATTGTTTTTGTTTGTGAAGTACGCCAGCTGTACAATATTTCATAATTATTGTTTTGCAATCTAACTGATCGGCCATTTTTTTCTTGTCGCGACTTTTGCACAGTTTTTGATATATTAGGATATTCAGGTGTTCGACGGGCTCGTTGGTGTAGTGGTTAGTGAACCTGGCTGTTGCGACGGAGGTCAATATTTGTGTGAAGAGCACAAGTGTTTGTTTCGTGCCTGGTTATAAATAGTTTATCAGCCGGGTGGTTGCCATAGCACAGGCTCCCTTAAAGCTTACTATGGGCTCATATCCCGAGTGTGAAGGTGTCCCAAGACGTTATTACAGATAAATAGATAAATACTCGATTGTACCTTTGGATAATATTAAGTTATACAATATTGACGATCAAACGCAATAGTTACCTCATCAATTGCAGCAGGATCTATACTACACTAGGCTCATTTTTATTTTAGGTTTTCATAGACTTTATTTATCTAGTAATAAACATATCATACGAAATCATTTTTGCTCTATTATCTACTCAGTTATTGGCATAATTATGGTGTTTGTGATGATATTTTTTCAACATGTGAATACTGGAACCATTTTCAAATGTTTTACTCCAATGTACCCATTCATTTTCCGCGGTGTCACATGCTGTACTGTTTTAAATAAAATATGACGAGCCTTTATTGCTATCACCGTTTAAGTCATATTTAAACATTGAATATTTAACATACATTTAATAGTGCGTGTATCTAGAAGCACCACATAAGGTTTGCGAAGATATATACATTTGGCACTTGTTACGCTTTGCCGACCCGTTAAATAAGCCGGAGTGATGATATAATAAAATTCAGTATTTGTTATCTTATTTTCTAAATTTGCAAAACTTTCGGTTCTAACAGTAATAATTAATCTTTGCGTCAATACATCTTTTTGGAAAGTATGAATTCCTAATATTTGGTCAATACTTTGGTTCATATTATGGTTAATTCTCATATGAATTTATATTTGTTAGTAGATACCTATATAAAACGAACATTTTATGTTATTCTAAGAGTTATACCAGTACATAGGAGAAAAATAATGCGTTTTATTTACAGTTTAGGTCCACTTGTTATTACCATTTCCAGGTGCGCTAACATTAAAAAAGGGACATCAATTATTAATATAATGAGCTTCCATATCATTAACAAATGAATGGTCATTTTGTAAAAGATTTCATACAAATGTCAGATGGCTGCATTTGTTCCTGGTCACCTATGGACACTTGTCTGTCAGCAGGGTGCATAGAATATTCTCAGTTGATTTTTAAGCCACCCCAAGGCCTTCGAAGGGTTTCAAAAATGATTACTTAAAGGTTATAGTGACATACTTGTGAAAATGTTTTTACTTAAGTCCTTCCATCCTTCAAGTGCCAGTCAGAACGGGCGTTGTGAACTTTATATCGTAAATCCTTCATAATCTGCAAGTGTCAGAGCTACGAGAGCTTATAGTTTAGATTTTTAGATATACCTAACCCTGTTTATAATGAAAATTGCGCTTGTATAATAATGTACAAAGATATTTTAAATTAAACTCGATTTGATTCATATAATTTTCATAGAAATGCTAAAAGCTTTGCGCCACAAATTGTAATCAATAATTTTATACTGCATTTCCAATTTTCCAGTATTAATAATTTCTCGTCATTGGGATATACACATGAAAATTACTTCAACAAATACTAAAAACAAAGGTTTTGTATGTTTAACAGAAAATGGATTATTTGGTACATACCAGACATATGTATGTATATTTTAGATTCCGATTGTAGTTTAATTCGCTAGTAGGTAACAACTATAGCCAACAAAGCATTTAGGAGCAACTGAAATGTAACGTGTAATAATCGATAAAAGTACGTGTGTTGATTAGACTTTTCTTGTTTATTGATTTATAACATATAATTGCGAGAAGTTTATTGATTTATAATATATAATTGCGTTATGCTAATTGGCCATATGACTACATTAATTTTAGGAAATATTGAAATCCGATCAATTTTTCTTTGTCATCAGTGAAGAGTTCTGCGCATTGCATGTAGTTTTCTGCCGTTATTTAACTTGCATGTTGTGTTCGCTTAACACACTTCCTACAAGTAGTGGTGCTTCAAGTAGTGTTTATATTCATATTAATCATGTTTTAACACTGATTTGATGCTTGTACTAATGTATTGTGATTACAAATTAATTTATGTATAAATAAGCAGCCGTTCGGGATATATAATATCAGTTATTAGAGATTTTTAGTAGAATATTTTAGTACAGATTTTCAGTAGATATTTAGTAGGTACTTATAGTAGAAAATAGTATTAACGATTTTTATTGGTTAATACGTTTTGAGGCATCGCTAGGGGTTTGAAGTGATGATGTAATGAAAGTAACAATAATATTTGTTTATAGGTGCTTTGTCGGACGGAGAGGCCACACGCGGCCAGGTCCCGTCACGCAACCGCGGTTCACGCCGCGACGATCCTCGTCGCCATACCTTGGGCTCTGGAAACCAACATCTTTATCTTAACCCGCACCACCCGCACCACCCGCACCACCCGCACCACGGCCGGCAAGACCTGGAGGTGAGTGATTTCGTCTTATACGTCTCGTGTGTGTGTGTGTGTGTGTGGAAGTGGAACAGTGTGCTTGCGTGGATGCGTGCGTGCAAACTTGCATGAGAGCGTGTGTGCGTGCGTGCGTTCATACCCACTTTAAAATAATTTTAAAGTGAGATTAGTATATAAAACTAAACTATGTTTATAACTTACCTGCATATTTCGTATTCACTTTGCTGTAATGACAATATTATGGAAATTTTGGGCTTCACTGTTTTTCTATTCTAAAGTTAGCTGTGTATGGTACAATCCCTGTAAACGTGTCTTCGTATCAGCATCACCACAGCCATTTCTTCCAAAAAGCAGTAGTGCTTCCATTGTTGTATTTCGGTTCGAATGTTGTTATATTCGAACGTACTGATGCGTCAGGCGCACCAGCGTAATAATGCATATTAAATATTTTGCTTAAACAATTTAAAAATTATATACATCTATGTATAACCCCCTGTAGCAACAGGTAACCTGCCGCTGTCTTTTTTCTATCCTCATTTAATAAAATAGAGATAGTCATTCTAATTACCATTAAACTACTATAGCTGGACTATCCAGTTGTCCGGATGATAATGTATCTGTCAGTGAGATGATAAAAAAGTAATATTAATCGAGCCATTTGTCCTTCCATTGTTGGAATATGTGGTCTCCTCTTATATTGAGAGGATTAAGGCCATAGCCTGCCACGCTGGCCAAGTATGGGTTGGCAGACTTCAGACACGTTAGATTTTTTTTTAAATTCTAAGATGTGCAGATTTGCTCGCGATGTTTTCCTTTACCGTTACCAAGTGATATTTAAATTTAAAACGCACTTTTTTAAAGAAGTGCGCGCCATGGATTTGAACCCAGCGACCCCGGAGTGAGAGGCTGAATTCTTAACCACTAGACTATCACTGCTAGTGGGATGATATAATTGTAACACAAAAACTTACAAGACCTACAGAGATACGTGACCAAATCGACCGCAATTTGATCCTTCGATGTCTATGTAAATGAAGATCTTTATTTATATTTAGCCTAGCAAGCAGGCTGGCGTATCACCTGATGGAAAGTGGTCACCGTCGCCTATAGAAATTTGCAACAACCGAGGAGTAGCCAATGCTTTACCGGCTTTGAAGGAAATCTCTTAATGCATTTTCCTTGAAGAACCCCATGTCATAGTGCTCCGGAAAAGTCTCAGATGGAGGCGTATTCTACATTTTACCCGTGCCCCATATAAAGCGTGCAAACCGAACTGTGGAGGACCGCCATGACTTATTAAAATTATCATATAACAACCTATGACTTATTCCACAAGTTGTCAGTCTGTTCATTAAAGGTATTAAGCAATACCTTGTTAATAAGAACATTTATGTTTCTGTAATGTAAATTTTAGTTAGTTTGTAATGTGAAGTTCAGTTTATTTTTATACTGATTTACGATGTAGCTGGACTGTATGCTCTTGAAATAATTTAAAAAGCAAATTTTACATAATTGTTCTTTCTCTTTTCAACAGATGCGACTTCAGGCTAAGTTATTTAACAAGTGAAGAGGTGGCAAAGTCATTATTACTACAAGTAGATATGTTGATGTAATATGTGACATTAAAGTAGAAAGTTCATGTAGTAGTTGAAATCTTAAATAAAGGAAAGTAGCAATGTCCCATATAGTATTATTTCAATCAACTGTAATATTCTTCACAATCATTATTTTCAAATATTATTCATAAGGCTAGTGTATGTAAATAACAGTTGCCTTGAACCGTCATGTATGTAACGGTACATCAATAGATATCTAAAATGTTAGCTAAATAATATCGTGAAAGGGCATCTTAGGCGTGTATTCTTAATAGTATCTAATAGAACAAATGTTAAACGAAAAATAGGTTTTTTTTGTTAGGCGTTAGTTATACTTTCATTTATCACGCACCATTGATTCGAGAAATTAAGTGGACTTTGTAAACTTGTATTGGCTGTAATATCGAAGAACATTCGTGTAGAATACACATAGTAGCTTCCTTTTCTGCTCAGTCGAGCAGGCTTACATCATATATGACTGACGTTTGTAATGTCGATTTCCACGGAATTCAGACAAAGGGAATGTACACAGTTTACGAATTGGTTCACTAACATTGAGTTACGAGTAGTTGCGGAGAATTTCAACTACATGTATGGAACTGTAAATCATCATCATCATCATCAGCCCGTCTCAGTCCACTGCAGGACATAGGCCTCCCCCAATGAGCGCCATCGCGCCCTGTCCTGTCCTAACTGTAAATACTATAAGTAAATTACGTTTCACACTCCTATTTCCCGATATTACTCATATTCGGCCGTTGGCATGAAGGTATTGATACACAGAAACTACACACACACCATAAATGTAAAAACAGGGTGCCTATGATCAAGGACCACGCTTCAAAGCGTAGTAGTGCTTACTAAACTACAAATGCTACAATTGTGTAATTATTATTATGATGCGATTGGATTTTATTAGCATCGTAAAGTGTAGACACACCTTGTTATGTATACAATATCCGAGCCTTAGTAGAGACCTAGGATGAACTTTTAACAAAATATTACAGAACAATAAGAATGACACCATGTTTTTTGATGTAGGTAAAGCTTAAAAGAGTTATCTCGTTTAAATTCTGTTCTTTTTTCCCGGTTTTATATCCTAACATTATTCCTTTTTTGTTGTTTTTTCATATATTATGAGTTGTTTTATTTTGTTTTTTGGTAAAGTGTAACCTTCCCCACATTCCCAGCAATACGGAGCGACGCGACCGCCGACATGCGTTGCAGAGTATGCGACGGTAATGAAATTCCCCGACATGAAGTTGAATCAAATGTTAGATCCTCGTACGAAAAAGGTATCAGATGCATTTAAATTGAGTTTTCTGTGATAAAACACTTCCGGTTTAACGTAGCTCAGCGTTTTCACCGCTACTAACATACTAACCTACTATGTATGTACGTAGTGTACGTACATACATACATGCTCCTATATACATTTGTCTTGCAATATTCATGATACTAATCCAAGTATTTATGTAGAAGAATGCTAAATATTATTTAAAATCACACGTACGAGTTGTGGTACCAGTATATTCCGAACCATTTTGAAATTTGCTAGCAATTTAATATAAACATTTATTATTAACATTATTATTACATCGTCACTACAAGTGAGCAAACTGTAGTGCCAAATATTTATCCTCACAGTCTCGACGCATTTCTTGAGGACAATATCCAGGTTATTACATTACATTAGATATGTAATACACTTAATAATATAGGATGATGAAAATATTACAATGTGTGGAGCAATCAGTGTCGGAGAACATACCACTTTGCTAGTTACAAACAATAACACAAGTTCTACGAAAAGATACACGACACAAAGAACGACAGAATACCTTGTAGACGTCCTTTTAAGCAGAGCGTTGCGCTTCGCCAAATCGTTTCTGCGACAAAATTTTCTCCCGATTCATACAATTCGAACTATTGAAGACAAGAGGGATTAGGCAATTTCTAAGCAAGCTTCCTTCATTCTTGGGTATATCTCGCCTTCCATCTAGTGAGGTTGTAGTCGAACATCAGCCCGTCGCTGTTAAAAAATACATACATATGTATATAATTAGCCATTATCCACATCTGATCCTTTCTTTCCGCGTCCAATACGAGCGGACACAAAGGAAATACCTGACTGTGATGAGATCTCGATCTCATTAAAAGCGCCCTGTTATCTCATCGCTAAAGCACTACCGTATACAGATAAATAAATAAGCAGTTTTTAAATTGTTTGTCCATTACATTTACATTAGATTTGTTTATTTGAAAGATTCATTGATATCATTTGCCCTGTTACTGACCTAGTTAGGGTCGATGGAAATGTGTATGATTTAGTTTGGATGATTTAATTGCTTCCGTGACATCAACCTGAGTGAGGTGTCTTGTGTTGTTGATTACAGTACCGTAAGACCCTGTAGTCCTTCATATTTTAAATTCGATTTTACTCCAATTATACTGCGTATAGATAATAACTTTGTGTAACTTCTTTGCAAATATAAATATGCAAAAAGCATGACTTTGAAATTATTAAGATACTTTTATTACTATATAATTATACCAGGTACCGTACTGGCTAGACAGAGAGCACTGAGAGTCAAATTTCAAATTTCAAAAACCAGTAGGTAGTACAAACACCACACTGTTGAAAAACATTATAATGAACTTCATAATAAAATTAATATAAAAATATGATATACGAGTAGTCCAATGGCGCCATTAATAATTTAATTTCTAACTAAGAGAAAACTTGACATTGACGCGCCGCCCGCACGAATACCTCATGTCAATCCTAAAATACGTAGGGTATTCCATAACGGAGGCTTCTGTTTAAATTTTAAATGAACAGATGAAAACAGAAGATTTTATTAGAATTATATAATGCTCCAACAGTTTATGTAGCGCTCCAACAAGAACGTACAACGCGAGAAGAAAGAAGAAATCCCGTCAGACGGGCTGATGCTGGTGATCATAACGTGATACATACGGGTAGTGTATACGAGTATATAGGTTTCGAGACCTGCTACATGTAAGCTCGCCGCTGTTTTGGAGTGTATCATAGTGTCCTAAAGTGTATGACAGGCATCACTAAAAATAAAGATGAATTCAGTTTATTGATAATCTTTTTTATGCGACTGCCTCGTTGGTCGAGTGGTTGCAATGGCGCCTGCCGATCGGGAGGTC
>DWEC01002965.1:0-11064 GCA_018245735.1 Microceris miodesmiata
GACGATGTTTGGTACTATGTATTTCGTTATCGCCCATCGACTGAGGCCAAATCAGCATGCGCGGCATAACAATTCGAGCATTAAACACTTTTTACCAAGTGCCCCTGAGAGAGGATATCGAAAAGAGATGACATGATGATGATGATGAGATGATGAGAGACATAAACTCTGAATTATAAAACACGCACAGTGTACATGAATTTCAGATTGTACTACATAATCATAGTCTGCCCACTCCGCATGGCACCTGGCATAGTTCTCAATAAAACATGAATACGCAACATTTAAAACATCGTCAAATATAAAAATTATTACCGTTGTTTCGTTTCAATTATTTCCATTTCATTGTTATTTGTGTTTTTATAATACAACTTCCGGGCGCCTTCGGACGCATTAATATATTATATTGTTTGGCTTCCTTTGTAACGACCTAATCAATTATGTACACCCAGACAATAACTGTCAACTTTTCTTTTTGGATAATGATGTGATATCA
This sequence comes from Microceris miodesmiata, assembly GCA_018245735.1. NCBI lineage: Eukaryota > Metazoa > Arthropoda > Insecta > Lepidoptera > Hesperiidae > Microceris > Microceris miodesmiata. Next base: position 497 of record DWEC01002965.1, read on the forward strand.
ACACGGTGCTTATTAAAATGTTTGACATTTCCTTTTTATATACTCGCCTATACTATGTATTTGACACGCCGAGGCCCTTAGGATGTAGGCAGAGCCCCGGAAGTGCCTCTATATTTACAGACCTGATATGCTTCTATTTTCATTAGTGTCTTTAACACGCACGTCTATTTTGGTAACTACTGATTCCTCCATTAGCCTCCTCCAGTAGTGGATTTCTTTAATCAAGATAGATGAGTCTTGACTTTCCTTTGCGCATATCTTTGCATTTATTGCATGATACAGTGCTGTGGTGTGAAGAAAAGTATCCAAGTACTCATTCACTTTTCTCTCTACAAAATCATAAGTTTAATTTTCTAACAAAAAGCTGCTTCAGACCTTGTATTTTAGGCGACATTTATAATTCGTACGATCTAATTAGCGTGTTCACCGACTCACCGAATACTTCATTATTCTTCTCTCAGTGCAGCATCCAACAATCCCACCGACTACGTTTATCACGAGTTGTCACATGAAATTTAAACTTCAAGGCGGAGTTTGTAAAGGCATACTAAGTAGCTTTTAATTAATTACAGGCTTTTGATGGAGATATCAAATGTCGCTTAAATTGTAGGATATTTTCATCTGAAATGTCTACTCTACCTTTATTTCGTATTATATGTTAGCTGTACAATTTTGTATATGTCTGTGCTACGTTATAGAATAGGTATATTTACAGTTCAACTAAATTCATAACAAGAGTTGCGTAAAATACTGTTCACTAATTAGACATACAACGGAGTCACCTACAACTAGCAAAAAATAATTTCATTTTATTTATATTTGTCTGTTCTTTTTATATCTTGTTGGATTTAATTCTAAGTTGCCTTTTTTGCAAGTTCTAATATTTGAACTCCCATTATCATAACAGAATAGGGTTCAAATCAATCGTCAGTAAGTCAAAGGCGCGAAGCTTCCCCTAAGGATTAAAATGGATCGTTGTGGGATTCCAAGTTTGAACGCAGAACTAACACTACCTTAAGGCTTTTTCTACTTAATAATTCCAAATCTAAATTTTAAATAGGTTCTGATAGATCAATAACTATTTATAAAACAATCCTAAGCCATTCACAGCAAAAAGTTAAGTCACGAAGCTACAGGCAGGCCTAATGATTTAAAATTAATACTTTAATAATTTCACAATTCGTTTAACTATATATGTAATTTGTTTTAGACCGCTGTCATAGGGGTGTTAGCCGGCACCCTCTTCAACAGATAACCCTTGTAATTAATATTTATTTCTAAGTATAACCCCTTGGGTTCTATTTAGCTTTACGCATAATAAACATACCGAAACCAAAAACTGTTCCAAGCAATACCTTCAGAAAGAGTTAGTCGTTTTCCTCCGTATATTTTACTCGACCATTATACCTATAATATTTTCATACAGATCTGATATTCCTTTACCAAATTAAGACGAGATGATATTTCATGTTCGACGTAGTGTATATGTTTGTACTGTATATTATGGTGATTAGTGTGGTGGTGGTAGTGGTGCACGTGTAGCAATAGTACCATAATGTAGCTTAGCATAAGGTAGCTTACAATCATAGTCACGTGGTCTAAGGCTATCAGAGACATCTGTTTCAAGTCTAACCCGTGTCGAGCAAGTTTATCCGCGGACCAAAGTGTTGTCAGCTTGGCTCCGTTTGTTACATCACTTGTCATATTACATATTACATGATACTAAGATTGATATAAATACATGTGAATACTGTTGTTTACAATTATTTCTGTTAATTCCGGTTCATCTATAATTAATTTAGTTCGAATAAAAGTATCTATTAACTGATATCTGCGTCTTCGTTTGCGGTGGTTGTGATATGATAAAAATATTGGTGGCAAAAACACACTTTGGTGACTTCAAAAAACCTAAAAAACCTCTAGGTTCTTAAAACTTTAATAACTTGACATTAAATGTAAAGAAAATTGTCGTAATTTATCCAACAGCTTACGCGTGATGCACGCAGAATAACAGATGTCTAACATTTTATTTATATAACATTTTATATATATACATATTCAGGGAATGCCATAACAATTGCAGTCTTGATAATCATCACTGATATAATTTCCGTAAATACGAATGCGTTAAGCTGTCCATTTGGGTTATTGAAGCTACATAGTAAACGTTGCGTTTAATAACTTCTGTGCGATTTAAAATATCCAATGAACCTCAGTTACTTTCCTATTACGAACCCTTTGATGGAAAGATGCCGATTCGTGAGATCGATTGGAGCTAACATATAAAAGAACTTAAATTGTTTAATTTGCAACAATTTTCTATATTATGTGATAATCATGCTATTCGCATGTTTCGTAGGTATTTAACATATCGTATTTTAGCTAAAGTGCACTTAATCATATCATTTTATTAAAATGGCAACAGACTCAAAACATTCCAGCGTCCATAACAATCTACTCGCAATATTTATCGTGATTTCTAATTAATTTTATTTAGCGCCAAACAATGGCAAGCGATAGACACATTTAAATAAGTAGAACGAGTGTTGCAAAGAGAGACATAAAGCCGATAGTCCTTAAAATTTCCGGCAAGGCACGTCACAGCTTTCATTATACGCTCACGAATTATACCGACAATCGACTTTCATGTTTCAATAATACATCGCTTCTACGAGCGTTTGTTCAATTATACAGTTTTTTTTTTGTGAATTTTAAGCAAACGACACAAGGTAAGAACAAAACGCTGAAGAAAAACTTGTGTGTCAGTACGCAGAGTTCATACTTTGGTAAACTGAAATAAGAGTTATTATTACGGCATTGCTAATCAAGAAGTATTGGGTTCGACCACCACGTCGCGCAGTGTTATTGGGTTTTTCTATCTTAAAATTCAAATTAGTAGCACCGAGTCAAGATTCGTTCCCGGTAATGCCTATAAGCTCACGCCCTATTCCATGGAACGTACTCGCATAACAAAACTAGTGAATCAAGGGAGTGTACTACACTCCCTAACCTGCCCCTTTGAGTAAATACTGGTGTGATATTATTATTATAATTGTATAATGTGATGTGTTAAATAATGTGATGATATGATGGTATCATCACCTCAGATACCTTATAAGGTAAGCAGATAACACTTTAGACGTTGATGCTATAATTTCTCCTTTTAAAAACAAAGAAACCAACAACTAAAATGATTATAATATAGCTTAACTAATTAGCTTCGATAATATGATTATGAGAACCGTTCTCCTATTACCGCTTTGTGCACCTCCGCGGAGCTGTCTGCTCGCTAATTGCTTTCCAGCATTTGTGAGATATAAACTGTTCGCAACATTAAACAACCGGTGGTGGGTAATGGTTCACTTCCACTCAACATAAATCTCAAATATTATTCCTTTCTAAACTAGGCAACCAGTAGCAAAACTTAACAAATATTAAACTTCCAATTCCTCTGGTCGAAATTCATTTCGTATTTGTTATATTAAACTTTAATAAACAATATAAATAAGTATTGTAGACATTTGAATAAGTTATACTCGTAATTATACATTTTTTGAAACAGTGATATTTTATTGTTTTAGATTTTAGTGAAAGATGGAACTTCGGGGTGGTAAATTGAACATAAATTAATAAATTTATCCCTAAGCCATATATCGTTTTGCTATATACCATATTCATCATCACTATCATGGATTTCTATTGCCCGAAACACATTGTAAGTTTTAAAAACAATTGAATCCTGAATATACAATTATGCGAACTCGATCACAGGCGGACATTTAGCAAGAATACGGACGTGTGTACGTGTCGGATATATACGTGCAGCGAGGTAGCAACTCATCAAGCGGACGGAATGACACGTCGAGTCGCCGGCCGCAGCCGCGCGCTGCCATTCAATTGAGGTACGCCACAAATACATCACACCCCATCGTACAATAACATCCGATAGACAGCTCCGCGCGCACCTGCCACGGCGCTACTCACATGTCCCAATTGTTCCCAACTTTGTTACAACTTGTCACGTATTGTGTTCCTACCACCGTCCCAACTTATTAATGTTTGAAAATTCCAAAATAATTCACGTAATTTTTGTATATTTAATATTAAGTGTTATATAGAATTGATTCTTGTAATGCTGTTTTAATTTTATTAATACTCTATGAACTGCGTAATTTCACGTTCGTTACGATTTTCGTTCAAAATTCTTTTTAAAAAGAGTAGTCAAACGATGTCAGTTCCAGTATACATAAGACGTATGCGTCTCCTGGTGCCGTGCAGAGCTTCGACGCAAATAAGATATCAGATAGTGTGACAGATAGACATCGTACGTCCGACCAGACGTTTCGCAATAATTGAAAATGGAACTGTAAGCTTACTTAGAACTACTTTCATTATTTCTCTTTGTCTCCTTTATTACTCAATGATTCAGTCTTTTTCGCTATTATAATAAAACAAGACAATCAAACTCCGCGCAATAAGTGTGAGACATTCAATAAAATGAACAGGGTTCATTATTCAAAGGGAATATTAAATATATTTTTAAATATCTGCTATCTGAGACGACTATATCATAATTTTATTCAACATTTACTGTTATACATTATATAAGCTACTTAAAAACATCGTCGTTTGCGAGATAATCATTAACCTAAATGCGTTTCGCTTGTGAAAAATTTTTACAATCCCTATTTCTTAACGACTGTAGCATCTTTGTTATGCTAGTGTCATTGGCGCAGAAGGCTTTAAGTGCATGCTCAGATGCAGTGCGAGCCGAGTCCGTACATCGTTAAAACAGTAAAATAACTTTATCGCCGCCCAGTCGAGGGCAAAAACGCATAATTTCGCAGTAAAACAGGTTTTATTATCAACAAGACACAACTCTTTACCATTTAGTTAACTGCATATATTACGCTTTGAGATAAACGAAACTTTTTATTCTTAGGCAGCGTTATGTGGAAAATGTTCTTATCCATAAATATGACTGTTTCGTTGTTCAAGTGATTGCAAACGCGTCTGCTGATCACAAGGTCCAGGGTTCTACGCCCGGATAAGATACTGTTGGATTTTTCTAACTGGGATTTTTTAATAGATATTCCTATTAGTGGCTTGGAGTCTGGATCTGTGCTTAATGCATGGTACGCGTACCTCCTCACCTGTTTCACGGTGTACTAAACTATCCTGCTTACCCCTTTGATGATTACAGGCGTGTTGTTACATAAATTAAAAAATAATGTTCCAATTGAAAGATTGCTACCATCCTGCCATAATGATACTAATTTAATCTAACATTTTTTAATTATAGAAAATAATTATAATTGTAATCATCATGATAATTAAATTATATAATTATTGTAAGGTACAAATTACGCCATTTTTATTCCTTATCAGGAAAGACTACCGGCGGCCAAGTAGATAATTATGTCGCCGTTTCCCTGCCGCGGCTGGTTTTAGCGAATAAACGATATACTTAGGGACGATTTAAACAATAATCAGATCAGCAAAAGTTTGCCTTGTACTCGTATATTTTTGTTTATCTTCTATGCACACGCCCAACAGGATTCAAATATTATTCAAAAACAGCTATCTTATTAATTTTTTAAACAATTAGCAAATATAATGCAAAAACATATTTAAATGTTATAATTTTTGTTCAGTATGTAACTTTAAGAAAGATTTATTATTTAATAAAGCGTCTTAAACTTATTAACGTAAGCACAGTTCAAATAGTTGTTTGTCTGTATTGTAAAAGACAAGTGATAGTAGTGAAATATCACAAGCTAAACGCATAAATATTACACGAAAAGGGCACACAGATGGGCTGGGGGCGCGGTTGATGTTGTAATATTAAACCGACATCACCGCAAATGGGTGGCCTGAAATCAGAACATTTGTCAGTAGTCCGATAAATCAAATAAAGTACAGGTAGATGTTATGACAAATTACCACCTACAAGGATGGTTACAGGATATAGCTAGGTTTACAACTGGGATACATTTATTTTCATAACTTTTATGACGCCATACTGCCATGTGCTAGTGACATATACATTTTCATCATCAGCTCTTTGTGTCATTCCACTAAGACACGGGTTTCCCCTCAGAATGTGAGTGGTTAAGGAAAAACTGTGCCACGCTGGCCAAGTGCGCGATTGTAGACGGAATTATATGTGCTTAGAATGTTAATTATATTTCAATATAGGATCTAGGAATTATATTTCTTAAATCAAAAGCGACGGAAAACAAATTGATACGTTTATACGAACCCTGATTTTGGTTTAAAATATGTATATATCTGTATTAAAATTTATGAGATCGTAGAAATGAAAATAATGAATCATCCTCGGATAAGAAAAAAATATTTTCATCCACATACTCTTATTTTATGAATCAATGTTATTGGTCACGGTACAAGCGTGGAGCGGTGCTACAATGTAATACTTTTGCTATTTTATTGCCGTGGGTTTGCACTCCAATTTGCCTTTATTATAAGAGGGAAAATATATCTGTTTACGCATACAGTCGATGTGTTCACATTACATATTTTCAAGAAAACACTGCTGAAATAAATGAAGCAAGTAACCGTATGCGTCGCATGATAATCAACTGCATTTAATACCATATTTCTGCTCAACATACTGGACCATACTGACCCAGTCTGGCTAGAAATATAAATTCTACCAATTCAGCCATACGGAAGTTTGATGATAAGCTTAAAAGTTTTTTAGTTGATAAATATCTTGCCCGATGATATAGCTAGCCGTCAATAGCGCGAAAAGGCACATGATGTGCGGCAAGCCGTCATCCCCCGTGTGCCGGCCGCGATCGATGTGTTCACCGTGACGTGACTAATATTTCAGTGGCGGAATACAGAACACTTCTTATTACCGGAACATGTCAATGGAGCTACATGTCCATCCCGTAGGTACAAGTGTATACCTTTATGTAGTTGTATTGTTTTTGAACACATAAATTAATCATCCTTACTATTGGTACTGGCAAATAAAGGTGCGCCGTGTAGCTCTACATATATTCTTTACAATTATTCTCATGTATACTTATTATATTTTAATGATTAAGCATTAATTAATATTGATCCATACTATTGTTGTTGGCATGTATGAAAAAAATACATTGTACATCGTGCAGCAACGTAATTATACTTTTTAGATACTTTTATAAAAAAAATCATTATATTGTAGCAATTATTTTGCGAAATAAACATGAAATATATATATACCAATAAAAATGTATCCGTTTTCCGACTTTATCACCGTAGACCATATTATTAAACAGTCATTTTATTAGTCTACTAAGTGTTTTCCCAACGAGCAACTAATGGTATTGCTTACTACAAAATCCTCACCCACTGTAACATGTTTCTTAACCAATGTCCCATTTTTATGCATGCCAAGCTTCAATTTACATAGTTTTCCCACGAAGTCATTAAGGATTGTATCTCTTAAATGTTATTCTGTTTGGGACTGAGTCGTGTACATGGGCTATTGGAACGTTTTATTTTTTTGTTAGTGTTATAAATACACGTTTAAGTATAGGCTTTGTGAATTGAAATGATATTGAACAAAAGGCGCTTTATTGTACACACTTGAAGTTACAGAAAAGAACTTAGAATTGTATTGTCACGCCAATTCATTTATAGCGTCGGCATAGAACATATGAAAATAGACGTGGGTGCTTATTGAAGTAAAACTAACGATCCACTGCTAAATTCTTCATTTTTGTTCAGATACCTTGCCATCTCTAGCTCTTTAGTTGAATGCATTCTGCGACAAAATTTTGCTCTTAATTTTATCATTGGTTTATTAAAGATAACGTGCATATAGTATGTATTTTTTATTTTTTTTCGTTAATAGTAAAGTTTAATTGTTGTATTTAAATTTAAAATTGATTTAAAATAATAAAAAGCAGATTCAGTAAAACGATATGGATGGTTATAAATTAGTTTTGAATAAGATTTTCAAAATAGAAACGGAACAAACTTTTATGGCCACGCACGGTAAGGGTTGTTTTTGAATAGCACTGAATCACCGCTGAAAACGAAGTTGATTTTATCTAAGTTAGAAACTACAAGAAGTACGAAGTCAAGTAATGTCGCAACTTAGATTCACTTATGAATTAACTAAGTGGCCAAATATGTACATTGTATCTAAGATAATACAAGATTAAACTTTATTACATCTCAACGTAGGGCTGCCCAACTACATAGCATGTATTTTACAATTTTATGACAATGTAAGTTAAAAATGGTAAAATAATATAAATGTTAGTTCTCGAGCCGGCGTTCGAATATCAAGATTAATGAAACTAGAAGATGCACGTCAGGTCTAGGAAAGAGATATGCGGCAATCGGTGCTCTCTGCCCATGAGGCGTGAAGACGTCACAGTAATAATATGTGTGTCTATTGACTCATACATATTTTTGTGAAATCGTAGACTCTCCGATTTCCTTTGTAACTTACATAAGTGAAGTGCTACGTCGTAGGCTTGTAGACATCCTACGCCGTAGCACTCACAATACACTCATTCGCTACGCAAATAACATTGTGAAAAAGAGAACTTTATTAAAGTAACAAATTGCCATATACATACATACATACACACACGCACACACACACACACACACACACACACACACACATATATATATATATATATATATATATACATATAATTGAAGCCCCATTTACAGTTCTGTATTACAGGTATAATCTCAACCAGAATTATCACTATCTTTTAATTATTAACATTACTATTCCTATTAAAAGAGTATGGGGCGTAGAACGTAAATGGTGAATCGTAGTAGTACACATCTCTGTCTACCCCTGCGAAGAGATACTGCATGAAGTTATGTTAACTTACTACGGTTACAAATTTGTATTTTAATACATAATCTTGTATCTTGTAGAACACCCTATAAAGAGACTGAAACTATGTTAGTGGCGTCCGTAACGCGGAACACTTTTCCGCTTTTCCTCGACGTTGTTACATTCTATAGGAGTACAAGTTATAGCTTGCAAGCTGTACACCGCAGCTTGACAGCTGCGTAAATGTTATGACGTCATAATGCTAACTGTATTTTTAGTAGCCATATTGTTTTTAAGGTATGACATTATGACGTATATTTTAGTACGAAAACAATCGAAGTATGGTAAGTTATAAGGAAAAAGATTTTTTGTAATACATTGAATGTATTCACGCCATGTAGCGGTACAGTTATATTTTATTTGCATCAAATCGTAATAATTGAGATTAGAACACATATTTGTGTTTTATTTCTGATTATAAACTTGATTGCTTTGTAATATTTTTGTTGATATTTTAAACAATTCAGTTTTTATAAATGTCATTACAATAGACGTTGCAATGACTATATACATATATACGTAATGACTAACTATGAAATATGAAATAAATGTTGGATCAAGAGGTTTTAATCCTGCCGCAAGTTTGAAACAAATTTTTTGCTAGTACAAACGAAGTCGCGTCGCGTTCTATTATCAACGCCTGTTACTTCTAATATTCGAACATAATTTCTATACTCCTCTGCCCACCTTGAAAGAAACACGGCTATAATGGACTTCTTAATATGCGTTGTAATAACAGGGACTATCAAATAACTGAAATATCGAAATGTTTTTGCTTCACACTTTAAATAAATGTATATAAATGAAATCCTACTAATTGTATAGTGTTTATTATTCTTGTACACTCACTTCAAATCTTTTTGGGGTAGCCAGAGAGCATCGAGTACCAAGTGTCCTTAGAGACCTGATGGGTTACTTATACATATTTAATTTAAATGTAAACAATTTACAATGTTTATTTTTTATACACATATGGTAGTTAGTTTGCTTTAAAAAGCAAAACTATATTAATAGCGAGGATTCTAATGCAATGTATGTATTTCTTTCCAGCCAAATAATAGTACAATTAAGAACGAAAAATAAAATATATTGTAGCAATTAAATAAATGCCATACGTTATATGATATATTATTCTAATAACTCTTTAGGGATAGAAATATTTAGCACTCACTGTTATCTGATTACCCCGTAAGGGACCTAGGATAACGTTGTATTAATAACAATAATAATATTTAAATTTTCCCATTATAAATACTTTCTAATAGTTCGGTATCTAAAAAATAAACAGCAAATAAAAATCGTTTTAGTTAGCACAAATAGAAGAGGACGATTTGAAATTGGAGTGTTGAAGGCGTCGATGTCCGAAGACTTTTTATCTTTCACAATTAAATAAAACTAATAATTAACCCTTTGTCCTAAGTACGAAATAACAAAGCACCGTATTTTTAAGATTAAATGCTTTTTAATGGTAAAAGTAATATTCATTGAAGTCAGTTAATTAAAATTTTCATTGATTATACGTTTAAAAGTAATTCAGTAAGTCCATCATGCAACAAACCTTGAAGACTTCCTAAATGTTATTGGATAATATACACAAAAGACGATACGAACAATACATTTCGTAATACAAATTCTCTAGAGCCGAGTCTTGTATTTATGTACACATAAATCACTATTCCGTTATAAG
>DWEC01002966.1:0-11064 GCA_018245735.1 Microceris miodesmiata
AATACGTCGGGACATCTCAACACACAGCTATCTATTCGGAATAGAGGCTCGAAGAGAGCGTTTGACATAGTAACCAGATGGCTGATGAACTACATAATATGTATGATAGTAATTTACTTATACTTATATAGTTTATTTTGTTATACATTTTAAAATTGAGAGCCAGTGACGTTGCCCGTGAAGAATTCGTTAACAGTTAATTAATAAGGAAGGATTAATTAGAGCAATCAGTGGCGGCCGCGGGCGTGCGCGGCGATCAGTTATCGATAGTTGAAGGCGGCGCGCGGGCGCAGTAGGACGCGAGGTGATGTAACAGCGGCTGGCTTCGACGGTGATGTCAGCACGCCCGCCGCCCCCCGCCGGCCCTCACCCCTCCACTGACCGCGCCGCGAAGCCTTCCGCAAGCCTTCCCACCTTATTCACTAAAACCTAACAGTCGCCGCACTCAAATTTTAGCAGAATGCGGTCAATGACATGGTATAACATGCGTATTGACAAAAAACGATTTGGAACTTTTCCAGCGCGATGTGCTGCAGAAGGGCGGGAGGGTGTCTTCAAACGCTGTTCAGTGTAGTACAGTTCTATCTTATATAATATCACCTTAAAAGTTACGCTTTCATAAACGTCTGCCGCAGTGCAGTCGAGCTAAAATCTGCAGAGCGCGCTAAACACGCATTTTATTCACTTTAATTAAATATCCTGAGTATTTGAAAATACACAATATGCTAATGTGGCTCGCACACGGCATAGAATAGAAGCAATCCCCTCTTTAAAACAACGCTAGAATTCGCCATTTAAATGAAGATAAAATTGGACTGTGATTCAATATATCTCAATATGTTGTCGTGACACTATTAAAAACAGTGATAAAATTTTCCGGTACGTGTATATAGTATATATACGGGGGTCGTCCGTTGCTAGTTCACGTGTGTACCTGTGCGCAGTAATTATTTAAATGAAAATTTAATATTTTAGATACCCAAACGTGTTCGAAAATGATCGCTGCAATTGCAAGCATTAGTGAAAATAAAACTGCAACAGCTGTGTGCGATCGTACGTCGCGTCGATGTTATCGGTACTGACGTGATCATAGCTAGCCAATGTAGTTAAGTAGTGTAATAGAACGAGAAAAAAAATGGATTCGAATATACACTGAGTGGGTTAGGAGAACCGAGTGCTTAAAGATGGAGGGTGCCGTTCTGAGCACCCAGGGTAATAACAGATTTCGTACGCATCTGAAGAACGCGGCAAGCGCGTTATGTGCGAGGACACTGCCGAAGCAGAGATGCAGCGGGAGTGCTGACAACTCCGCTCGCCACCACACTTACCCGCGGGCCACTCCACCCAAGCGACCCGCGCTTTCCTGCCGCATGGATCCCGTTGTGTGCGACTTGCCGCAAACGTCCATACTGCGCCACCAACCCAACCATTATGAAGAAATCGCGCCCTGGTCTTCGAATAGCAAAAATGGCGTCGTTAAGTTAAAAGGAACCCTGGCTAGGTGAGTTTTAGATTTTTAAAATTGAAACGCTTTTTTAATGAAAACTACACTATTCATTTGTTATGGTTTTAATTTTTTTTTACGCCGGCGTAATTATAAGTATGAAATTCATTTGTATGTATTATATACAATTTACAATTAATATTTAGTGACAGTATAATGAAAACTTAATTTTTTTTTTATTAAACCAAGATACTATTAGAATCTTTTGTAATTGCGCCTTTCGACCTTAAAATATCCTCTCATTATATGGGGATGGTTAGAATGTAATAGTTAATAAAAACGGCTCAAGTGACCACACATGTATCCATATCTCTTACATCGATAAAGTATGTGAACATATGTCGCAAGACGTATCTCGACATAGAAATAAATATTCTTGCTCAGAAAATGACCGCAAAACATACTTTATCATAGCGCGTCTATGGCCGTTTACTATGGCATAATATACAATGCCATAGTACAACATATAAAATATATATGATAGCTTCATTTGTACCGTAATAACAGGAAAAATATACATATATTACAGCTTAGCTTAAGCCTAGTGTACCGTAGTTTGGAATAACAATAGCATAGCATAACATATTATAGCTCGCTCTGTGACGAGCGCAATACAAAGCGCGTAGTGTCGAAGCCGAATGTCGGGCGCGCAACTTGTTTGGGTCAACAACATCGACATGACATCATGGTGACTTGTTTGCTCGGGTCGCGGGCTGGAGGTAACGTAGCTAATTATGTTGCCGCAGCCATTGTTGATTTAATGCGCATTATTTGCACACTGACACTTTTTTGGATCCGATGATCGAATCGCTGTATACTATATAAGATACTAACTAGTACACTATATGAGATGAATCAATTGTATATACTTGGAACCATTTTATATTTTGTTCTTGTTCGCATGCGCTTCTCTTTATTTTGTTTTAGGTCTGGAGCATACTCCGCCAAGCTGCTCCAGTGTGAATTGTTAGATGTGTAATATGATGATTGATTGTAAATTGAAATTTTTTTTTATCTCTTACAAGACCTCTGAATAGGTTTCACGATAGTCTTGTAACGCGACTTTGAAAAATAAAAACTGCTGTCCTTTGGTTTTGGTTTCGATCGGCGTTGCGATCTCGAACTGAGTAAAGTCTGTCACGTCTATTTAACACACACAAAACAAAGATTTGCGCTCGTCACAAAAATATTTGCTCTATATACGGATTGAACCCACGACTTTCGGCTCAGCAATCGGATCCACCAACCAATAAATCAGCGAATCAGCGAGATGATTCAATAATTCCCTCATATATATATTTAAAAGCGTACAAGGTGGATCTGTTGGTTGAAAAGGAAATGAGTGTTATGAGTGGCACATTGCCGAGTGCCCGCCTGGGTCAACAACTCCAGCTGACGTCAGTTCCAAAAGCTCGACACTTAGTCACGACCCCTTGGCTCCGTGGACCATTGCGAGGGCGCTACGTGCACACGTACTACGATTGTTTGCACGTACTTGTTCGTAGGCGATAACAAAAAGCGCTGAATAAAAAATTGTTAACTGAAATATGGAAGTTTTTTCATGAAATGTACTTTACTTTATATGTATTATTATTATATATACATAAATTTATATATGTATAATATAATTATGTATATTAATATACGTATAGTTTTGTTTTCATAAAAAGTGCGGTTGTATGGAATATATAAATCTTCACGCCAGGTCGGCACGGATCGCTAAATATCGGACCAGTAGGCCTGTGGGATATAATATTTAGATTAGCTTATCATTATTATATCTTCATATTTTTTTATATGAGTAGGTCAAAAAATAAATACAAGACAAATGTAAAATATACGATTTTTTATATAAATACATATTTACATAAGACCAATTACGACTTAATGTATACTAGGTTCTTAATACGAGCTTTTTAGGAAGTACTGGCAACATAATGTTTTGATTTGATTTTTTTTTGCCAATTTCTCTATTGGTAGATTTGTTATTAACTTTTTACTTGTTTACTGTGTGTTTTGACACGGCCAGCGTTCACATTGACATAAATTATATGAAGAAATATATAAAATTTGGCACTTGTTTCCCTCTATCTACTGTTACGGGATCTGACATGACGCGGTTTTCCACTAGTGTATCCAAACGTTGATAAAATGTTAGTGGATTAGAATTTCATCTATGAGTCTGGAATCGTCACTAAATCCCATTATCATCCAATAATTCCAAGTTTGACGTTACCAAATTTATCATTTGCAATGGCGGTCTCAATTGATCTGTACAAATATTGGCAAACATGACTATACACATTTCATTTTAGCATACGCTAAGTACACCGAGCGTCCAGCACAAACACTGTTATCCGACCGGAAATAGAGCGTGCTCGTTATTCGTGGTAGCCAAATCAAATAACATCGGGCACACAATGTACCGTGTTACAATATAGTGAGTATAGAAATTGTTTTGCTCGGTATAGACGGCTGGCGTTATCAGCTGACGACAGCGTCCTAAACACCGAATCGATCGTACTTAATTGAACGCGAATGGAGTAAATGCACTCACTAGAGTGTATTTATAATAAGCTGGCGATGTGCGAGCGGGAGAACGAAAGCGCCCCGGCCCCCTCGCACACCATGATGTCATGGTATATTTTTGTAGACGCTCGACCGCCTGGGTCACACGCGGTTCTAGTCTTTACACTCGGCCGACGTCGCCGATGGCTTTGACGTTGAGTGGTTGTGCATTAATTTTCCGTGCGGCGTTCCAGTTTATGAAAAATTCATTAGTTTGTTACATTGATAATAGCGGCTACAGCACTTATCTCAATAGTTCAAGGCTCTAACTCGGCCAGCGGTACAGACGTATTTACTTTCGTATGATTGATTATGTATTTTATCATTGTCCTTTTTTATTCTCAGTTCGATTAAGAAACACCTACAGTCTGTCTTCTTCTATTACTTGGCACGACACTATTTTCATTGTTGTAACTCTTACATCTATACTGCCGTGTCTGTATCAAGCAGGTGACGAATAGAGACGAAAACGCGTCGCGGGTGTAAGGAGTGTATTTGGCATTCGGTGCCCTCTGCCTACCCCGTAAGGCAGTTGGAGTGATGATATAGTCACAATAACTTTTTACTGAGATTGTTTAGTGTACAGGACATGTTACTGGTGAAACATGTTTCGGACAAGTGTCATCGTGCCGGATAGGTACATCGATGACAATCCGATACCTCACGTTACGTGCGCTTCATAAAAGAACGGTTCGGGCGCAACGTAGATTGAATTACTGCCACACTGACCTCATCACTCATTTTTACGTCGTTCAATAAGCGCGGAACAATGAGCGGCGTGTGCTGTTCGTTGCGCGGCGGCTCGGCGCAGCTACACTCGGTTTAACGTAACACTCATATATTCTGATTTCTGAGCTTGTTACAAATCAAATTATTACGATACAATATACCAATAAATAATTATCGCAGTATTTTCGATCGCCGCCGCTCATGTAACGGATGCCGATGTAATATTTCAATCATCATCATTTTTGCTAATAGTTTTTTTCGTTAGCGTATTTGCAATCTGTGTGATGCAATGAGTTAAGTGGGGATCGTAAAAATTGTGTATTACATCAGGCTTTTCAAAGATTGAGTATGAGTGTTTGTTGTAAAAAAATGTGTTCATAAAAATAATAATCCTTTCGAGTCGTCTTAAGAATTTATGAAGTTAATACTTATGCTTATATAAATCACTTGAATATTTATGATGATATATTGAATGTTTGTTATGAAGAAACCGTTGGACTGGTATTTTTCAATTACCGCGTAATATTTATCGTTCCAGGAATAATTATTATTAATAGTGGTTTGTTGTTGAAAGCATTTTCTTTTCTAGATATAAAGTCGTATTATAACCTCTACAAACGATTTTTATTCGCTTTATAATCAAAGTGCATTTTACTTATATTAAAGATTTACGCAAAGAAAGTAGCAAATGAGCAAGCATCAGTCATAAAGCTACTACCGCCCATAGACTAGACTACACTCGACCTGGAACAGGTCTCTATGAATAGACCTTATCTAATCTAATCTGTTCCTGGATCTATACTTACATAAATTAGTTCATCATCATCACTCAGTCTACTCTCGTCCATTGCCGGCTACATACCTCTCCAATAGCTCGCCACTGAGCTCGATCTTCAGCTCTTTGCATCCAATCACTGCCAGAGTAACTCACTTGGGCTCAGTTGTTGGTAGAACTACCAGTTTATAAGATTTAGTAAGTAGCACTGCTGTTTAGATAACACGTTAGTAATATTATTATTATGTGAGTTTGACCGCAGTTAGTCATGGCTCAGTATCTGTCCTATTCTTGATAGGATCGCTTACGTGTCGTTATGTCCTTAGGCCTGCGCCTGATCTAGTCGATTTTTGTATACAATTGAATTGGCAACAACTCTTTAGAAAAAAATACATATGATTTGATAAGAATTATTTTACAGTAGGTATAAGTTTACAAGATGTATCTCGTTCCGAGCAAATAATGGAGGAAAATGACCAAATATGCGATTGTATCCCTAATATGGAATATCGACATTTTTTTCAAGCGGAAACGCACACACATCTTTCTATCCCCATCGGCGCGTACAAGTTGTAACACGCCATTCGAGCGAGTCCTCTCGTCGTTGTCACAGTTTTTTGTTTTATCGCTGCTACATAAGTTTTCAAAGGAATATAAAAAGTACGTATTTTATAGTACACACACAAAAGTACGTAATTTTCAGAGCCTGGGGCCATATTTCCTAGCTCCAGGCTCTGAAAATTCAGAGTGTATTTTCTGTGGCATGCTGTTTTCGAATAATACTCATGAGGAATCATGGATTAAGTGCCTCATGTGTGGGCTCTGAGCACATAATGATTGCACTGAACCAGGCACGTTCATCATTATTTAGTTTTTTAAGCAAATTGTTACTTATGAGTAATCAATGTAACCAAAACGTGTCACAAAATAAAGCGCAAATATAATATGATTGTTAACAATTACTACTAAAAATTTTTTTGTTTATAACGTTTGTGCAAATTATGCGTGAAAAACAAAACGGTATTCCATATTTGGTTACTTTCTCTATATTTGACGGTATGATATATTTTACGAATTTATCTATAACTAGCTGGGCCCGCAACTTCATTCGCGTTGATTTATTGCATTTTGTGGTCAGTCGTTTCGGGGATTATCCGGAACAAACAGGTAGAACGCTTTTAATATGCTTTTTAATTGCGTTTATGTTCTTTGTATCGTATACACTTTCATATGCACTCATTAAAATGCTACTATATTGATATTACAAAGAGACATTTCAATTTTATGTTGTGTATAGATTAAAATCATTATTACAACATAGCATAAAGATGTCCCTCGACGCGTCTGACTATTAGTCTGTTAGTTTGCGCACTCTGACATCGGGAGATACGAACGGGTGAGACATTTATGTGTCACGTCTCTGTATTTTTGTTTCGTTGAAAAATCAATAACTGCCGGAAATAAACGACTCACGGGTGAACTATTAACATCGTTTCTATTAACAATAAATCAAACCGAAATATTTATATAACGTATGTCCATCTTAATTGTCATAAGTCATTAATTGTCATACGTCATTTACTTATGTCTCTAACAGAAGATATACGTCAATGACTACTGAAACACTGGTGTGCGTAAATTTCATTACAAAAGTATGTACGTCCAAATCGTAAAATTAATCCTCTCTCAGCGTTATCCAGTCACGTCTTATATATATTTGACCGACGTCGTCAGTTTTGATATTGGCTGGATGTATCGGCGACGTACGTAAGTTTCTGATCAACACGTGTGCATAATATACATATACCTAATGATTGATACCATTAATGTTGATTGCACAGAATCCTAAGAATTGTCATATCTTCACGCCAGAAATTTTGTGGACGAAGTGAAGATCACGCAATGTGAAATATCTCCTTAACCTTAACAGACTTGACGTGGTTCTTCTAAATTCATCATTCTGTACGTGCATGTTTGTCGGTGTTGGAGACTTCTTACTCCTTCCATGAGCCAGTATCTGACCTGTTCGGTTAAGATAGATTACTCGTGATGCTCGTGATGCTCTAAGCGCCTGAATTTATTAAAAATTTGCATTGCATATTTATTTATTTATTAGATTACTGACGCGAGAATCAGCACGTATAGTTATAAAATACAGAATGTCATATATGGACTATTGCTAACTGATCTCACAATTACAAGTAATCACAACATGCATTACTAATTTTGCAGTGTCTTAATTTATTAAATTACAAAATTATATAAATTATATTATGTTTATTTTTACAACTTTAAAGTTTTTTAATTTTAACAGTGCTTACTAAATTTAAATTTACTAACATTTTATTATTTGCTAATTTAGACAGGGCTTACTAAATTTAAATTTACTAACATTTTTATTATTTACTAACATTTTCAATATTTACTATCATTTTTATTATTTACTACCATTTTTATTATTTACTAACATTTTTATTATTTACTAACATTTTTATTATTTACTAACATTTTTATTATTTACTAACATTTTATTATTTACTAACATTTTTATTATTTACTAACATTTTTATTATTAACTAATTTACATTATACTTAATAAAGGTACGTCGATTTTGGTCGACGTCAGTTTTTTTTAATTATTCAAAAAAATGGGTATATTACTGAAGTGGATGTCGATTTCAGGATTTCTTTCAACACATTCTTTATGTAATTTGTTTTGCCATGCTTTTATTTTCTCTCTGTTCAAACAATCAGAGCGGATACCATACAACCTCCTTTCTTAATGTGCATTACTAACGCGATCAGCAAGTGTCAATATCGTTTTAAAATACTTTTCGTAGGCCTTGTTGCATCATCATCACTAGCTATTTTTCCGTTGCACTGTTGGGATCTCGTCTTAGAATGAGAAGGGTTAGGACCATAGTGTGCCACGCTGTACAAGTGCGGGTTGGCAGGTTTCATTCGCTTCAGATAACATTAAGGGGAAGTGTAACCTGTGCAGATTTCATCACGATATATACTTCTTTCGTTACTGCAATGATAATTAATGTTAAAGTACACATTTTTTACTGAACGATGCTCATCAGGATTTGAACTCGGAACCCACGGAATTGGAGGGTGTGTGCATTCTGAACCATTAGATTAACACAAGGCTTAGTACTAAATGAGTAGAATAATCTGAATAGTAAATTCAAATAGGATAACGATAACGCGTTCATAACAAAATGTTTATGTTATTATATCTAGTAAACTGAAAATAGCGCGTTTGCCCATTGGCGCCTCGGATCGGTTATCGTGCGGGTCAACATCGGACATTATCTGTCTCACAGCATCGTATATAACCAGCTTTATTTGTTACAACATTTCAGTGAATCGACATTGATTTTATTTGAACACAACAATAAATAAATAGCTATGTGCGCTAATAACAGTGTGTTGTGTGTTCTTTTAGTCGTTATGTGTTATGAATGTGTCTCGCTATTGCACGGTCAAAGCTTAGAAATAAGCGGCTGTGAATGTGACCGAATTATTCAATCGACGCTAACACCATCCACTCGGTATGTACCACAACTATTCACTTGAAAAATATTAACGTCAGTTCAGATATCGCCTGACTGGAAAGGCAGGAGTTTCCGAAATCGGCATGCATGTTGGAAGAAAGATACTGTAAAAGAAGCACTTAAGGTCTTTGGGGGTACAGAGATATTTCGCAAACGGTGCCCTCTGCCTACCCCGTAAGGGAGCTAGTGTGACAATCTATACTAATAATATAAAGCGGGAGAGTTTGTTTGATTGTTTGAACTCGCTAATCTCAGGAAATATTGGTCCGATTTGAAAAATTCTTTCAGTGTTAGATAGTTCATTTATCGAGGAAGGCTATAGGCTATATAACATCACTTCCACGCGGACGCCGTCACGGGCACAGCTAGTATAATAATAATAACAAAGTCATAACAATTGAATATTTTGTATTCAATAAATTTACGTCGACCTGTAAATCATCGTACTGAATTATTTCCGTTCGTTGTCTAAATTTGTTTTACATTTCGATATATGTAATGAGGTTGTCATTGATTGTATTTATTTAACGATGTGAGATAAAAAAAAAAGTTTAGATATATGACAAGTCCTTAAGGATCTTATATCTATAAGGTTATTTAAAATAGGTTAAGGTCCTGTTGGTCTACTTAAAACACGGAAATAGTTGTTGAAGTCCTGTTGGTGTACTTAAAAACAACTCATTACTCGTAGCTTATGAGTTCTTTTCAGTAATGTCTAAATACTATATGTATTTACATTAAGATTTCGAAACTCGTATATCTACATGCCTAAACTAAATAAATGCCTAAAATAAGCTAAACTAAAATGACAGGATGATATATTTTTAAACAGAAAAATAGTATTTTCCGGTCAATTACGTTCAAAGTTAAAGGCGTCAAGAGACATTTTGATCCAAAAAGATATGCACAAACACGTGGACAGTAGTAACTACTAAATTGAAAATTATTGAATATTATTACTCTAGCATTTAACTGTCCACTTCGATGCGCATAAAAGAGTTCTTTATAAATGTAACAAAAACCTAAGATCACTCCTGTAATCCACGAAGAGATTGGCAGAGGAGTGTAGTACACTCTTACGTTGTCGTTAATATAATCATTATTATCAATTTTATTTTCAAAAAAGTTTCAAAAACTTTTTTTAAAACACATTTACTTATCGACAAATTTAACATTTTTAATTATTGTTATACATTATGTAGATAGATACCTATATAGGTACACACTAGCAAAGGTTGAAGGTTGTTTGCTTGGAATGTTTGATTAAAATATTGTGAACATTAAATGTCTTGTTTCCATGTTGTCAATTAATCTACATATTATCGATTGTAATTTTTATTTACATTTATCAAATTCGAAAGATCCAATAGCGGACAAAATCAATTTACTCAACCAAATTAGAATCGGTATAAGTGATTCGTCGTAATCCCGACCTGGCCTGTTTTAGGGTCATATGATTATACATATCTGTATTTAAATAGAAAAGCTTTCTTGTTATCTCTACTGCTCATAACGATATTTTTGGTATTTTTATGAGAAAGGAAGAAATAATTAAAATATATCTATATAACGCAATTAAGATATTAAATCTTACTCTACACGGTTTCCTTTTTTACGAATTACTTGTTAGGTATTAGTCGAGTCGCCTCATGTCACTACTGACACCGAAACGACCATGACCATGGTGACTAAAGCAGGTGAACGCCTAATGATTGATGACTAACAGACAGGCGTTACAGACACGCTGGGAATGACTATGCCTACATTTAATTAATTAGACTATTCAAAGAAATGGAGGATTTTTCATATAATTTTTAATAATGAAAAGAAAAAAATTTTCTTCACACATCTTTTTTCGCGTAGCCGGTTGAAATTTTACGGCTTGGCGAACTTAAAGTGGGACGCCTTCCAGATAGGTGGAGTGACGA
>DWEC01002967.1:0-11063 GCA_018245735.1 Microceris miodesmiata
CAAACATTCATTTTTATATATATAGAAGATATAGTTGAATGACAATTGCCTCGTCTAAATATTAATACGTTTCTGGTAGTTTTCTTTGAAGAAGGTTCTCGCAAGATAGAGCTGGACGGATGTGGAATATTAATGGGGAATAACATTGATAATATGGTATTACGTATACAGCATTCACAATAATAGTCATTGACTACTTCAATTGAATAAGATTTACCAATAAAAACATTAGCAACAATATCATC
This sequence comes from Microceris miodesmiata, assembly GCA_018245735.1. Lineage (NCBI taxonomy): Eukaryota > Metazoa > Arthropoda > Insecta > Lepidoptera > Hesperiidae > Microceris > Microceris miodesmiata. The sequence continues at coordinate 246 of DWEC01002967.1, forward strand.
TTCATGATCCATACAACTCATAAACGTATTAGTGTCAACAGCTGTCGACACTAACACATTAACACATGACACTAACAGTAGAAATCTTTCTATTCAATACTGGTTATAGTTCTAAGTATAGACAACACTGGCATATACTTTATGGTAATCGTTTAAACCGAAATATCTACAACTTTAGGTACAGAGTAAAATCCACGAATGTATGCAATGATATCCATTACAGCGTTCGGTCACCTAAGAAACTCTTAACTGATGCACGAGGTTCCAAAATCAACATCATCCAAATCTAAGTTAACCTTCGTCAGCCCAAAACATTCACTTCGATAAGCGCCTACAACGATCTCTATGAGATGCAATGACCTGAAAATCAAGTTTAGTACATTTATCCAACAGATCGCGACGGGCTGCAGTTCGATTTTGAGCACACGGCACGAAATTACCACGCTTAGTAAAACTTCCACCTTATGATGAAATTAGTTTCCGGGGAGGACTATTATTATTAACCAAGATCACGGCACACGACACGATACTTTCAAGACGAAACCGACACATCGGGTTGAATTTAATTTTTCCTTTTGTCATCACTGTCTACTTCATTTTTATTGAAGTGTCCAATGTTTAATGGGCGATTTGCACAATTACGTTGTACTATGAAACATTAATACATGAAATTTGTAATTTTTAAGAGATGCTTTAATATTTTTCTTTTTCCTCTTTTTTGTATAATTAAATTTTATTTCTTCAATTTTGAATTCAACCTATATTGCCTTGCATTATCTAATATTAATGTGATTAATTTTGTTTGTTCTAAAAATTATTTATTTGCCTGTATAATATCATCTTTCGTGTCGCAACATAGTCGTTGTATTCGGAATCGTGTCGTACATCCTAAATGTTACTAACATCGTCGCCATAGAGTAAAAAGGTAGTTCGTAGTTTGCAGTTGAATTTAGTCAAAGAATTTACGTGACCCGACTTAGCATGCGACATGTGAAAGGTTTTTGGAAAAGTTTGAAATGAAAAAAGGCTCTAATTTACTTTGGGAACTCAACGAAGTTCAGTATTTAATAACAGTCAGTGAATTTGAATGTCACGTATTCATACCGAGTTAGTCATATTTTAAAATATTAATGTGGACATGTAAATCTAAAACCATCTATCGAATGCATCAATTAGTCAATATTTATAGTAAGAAAAAACTATGGAATTTTTTTCACAGAAAAAACAACGTATTGACCACACTTCCTGATGTTTTGAATTATGTCGTGTTTAGAAAACAGTTTTTCTTGCCTTCGATTTTGAAACAATGGCACTCAAAATCTTGGATATATACATACAAATACAGAGTACAAAAATTAAAATACTCATTGACTGGCAGCCGCCGCCGTAAGCCGCAGCGTTAATCCCTACGCGACACTCTGATCAACCATAAGACGTCTCCATTTAAGGCGTCGATTTCGCTTCCTAACCTACATACATACATGATCCGTCCGATCCGGTTTGGCGGGAAATGCCTCGCTACAAGTACGGACTGTACAGGATTACTTTTTGCCTCTGTCGCCGATCTGATGTGAAGATTACTTAAATTACAAATGTTGCTAATCTAAATAGATCCAGCCATAGAAGCGCACGAATTATATCTTAATTAGATGTCATATCATTTTATTTATTTATCGTATCGTAGAAAAACTATATGAAAACGATACATCGGGTAACAAGTAAGAGTACTACATTCCCGTGCCTATCTCTCCGAGGAAAAGTAGCCGTGATGTTATGTCATAATCGTCTATGGTACCATTGAGCCTCTCAATCAACAGTACCAGTGACAACAAAACAAAAATCAAAACGAACAAAGTGAAACAAAGCGGTAAGTCGCTCTTGTAAACTCCGTAACCCTTTCGACATCAATCAGATCAGCATTATTGCTTAGCGTTAAAAATAAATGTATAAACGCTCCTCGTTCCAATAAAACCTTAAAAGGCTTATTCTACCGCATTGCAATTTAATTACGCAATAGAACAGATATCAGGTAACCCCCTTTCATAGAGCTCTCATCTGATTACATTTATATAAATGCTTCTCAAAGCCTCCGCGAGCGCCGAGACCAATCAGCAAATTAACACCGCATCCATCGCCGTAATATCCGGGCGCCGTTAAATAGAAGCATAACGTTTCATAGACTAAAACAAATAAAAGCGGCATAAGCTCACAATTTTGCCGAAATTAATTTTCGCCTTACCGGCCGCAGGGAATAAAAACTTCAAAAGAAGTATAATCAGCTGTCTAAATTCGTATCTCCGCTGACGGTTTAATGAGGATCATTTTGTGCGATGGGTTTTTTTGACTGTAACCGTGCTAGGATGTCCACAGACCTTCTTGGTACGCGGATCGAGGACGTTCAATTTCGTTACTCGTAATGTCGACTCATGGTATCATTCAAAATTAACATTAACACCTAATATTGCAATAATATTGAATAACACTTAAAATTATACATTAAAAGTGTTTCTATACCATTACAAAGTCAAATCTACAATGACACGCATTAAAACTAAATCGATTGGAAATAATACACTGTGATATTTTCTTTTGAGGTTTAAATTGTTGTTCTAATCATTCAGTATAATTATATAATGAACGGTATTGAAGCGGAATATCCCAAATGAGAGCCCGAAGAAAGGAGACAACATCAGGCCGCGCCAATTCGCCACACTTTATTAAAAACGCTCTTTGAAACCCCTAATGACAGCTTGAGCAATTTCGTATGACTAACAAATTTGCACGGGATTTTCTTTTCATCGCGAGATGGGATCCACCAGACCATTACTCAGCAGTTCCACAGTGTTCCGTCTTTTATAGAAATATTCATGGTCTCTTCATAATACAGCTTTCCGTTTGGGACCGTGTTTCAATGCAGCCACAAGTCCATCTTGGGAATACAAAATTCACTTTAACGTTTCCAAATTGCACGGTGGAGCATTGAACGTTTAGATGTTAAAAATGAAATAAACAGTACATGTACTTTTCATGTTATCATGCCTGTATCTTCCCGAAGAGGTAGGCAGAGAGAAGTGTAGTATCTACTCCCGTCTGATATGTTGTATAACTATCGCATGAAATAGAGCGAGTAAAATATATAATGAGACAACAGGTAATTAGTAAGTACATATCACTTATAAAAGAAAACTTAACATCACGCCTGTAAAACCCGAATGGGTAGGCAGAGGAGTGTAATACACTCCCACATTTCACTAATTATGTTTAAGTCCCATGGAATAGGTGGTGAGCCAATTGCCAATACATATCACTTAAATACACGTTTTGATCTCCTTTTATCTCAGTATACAATCTGGTATAGCTTCCTTAGCCGACAGAGACTACAACTATGGTCCATTCCGCTTTATGCTAAGATATAGGCCAGATGTGACCTATTAGTTACTAGGCTGTTTACGTACACGTGGTTATAGATATCCCATAATCTCCAAATAAAATAATCATTTATCTGTAACGTAATTTCACGGCCGTAATCCCCGAAGGGGTAGGCAGAGGAGTGTAGTAGACCTTATCCTTAACAATTTCCAAAAATTTCCTCATCTAAACAAAAAAAATAAAACCGTACCTACATTGAACATCCTATTTTTGTTCAACTATCTTTTAAATCTGAAAGTATTTTTCACTGCACCAGGTATTAAAGCACCAAAACTAAGGACAATACTTCATTAACAACTATATAATAAACAATAAACATATATAATACGTCCTCGTCACGGGAAGTCATTACCGCCCGCCGCGGCGAGACCCGGCTCGCTTCAATATAAGCAATTACACAATTTACGTTGACATTTCTATCGCCTTGTTTTGTTAGAAAACATTTCTATGGTAACTTGGTGGTAGACGAACACGCAATCGACCGAAAAATAACGATGAGTTACATCAGTATCCGTGATGATACTGATTATTAACGATATAAATTGAATACTTGTAAAACTCTTCCTTTGACAGTAATTCTATTTCAATAATACTTTAGCTTACTTTTAGTTTATATCTACGTTATTTAAAATGATTTCTTGATGTTTCACTTTCACCAGCTATTGCAATATTGGAATCAAAGTTTATTGATGAACCTTGTTCAAATTCTAGGGTTCATCAAAAGTTAGCTCAACAGTCTCCAAACGGATGCAGTCTAACCTACTTAGTATGAATGTAATGTGATTAAGATGACTTATTTCTTAGACGACGATGACTTATTCTTTCTTCCATAATTTATTCTCATTCACTATACGTACGCATGTTTTTATGTAGTGATTTAATAAGAATTGGGATTGAATTGTACCAATTAATTCGAAATAAAGGTCTTGAAGTACATTTTTTATTTTTTCTAGAGTTAAGAATAGGGACTTCATTCATCCATCCGATATATATTGCTGAAAGAACCAACACCAGACTGACGTCATAATGATATTACCTCATGGTGGATGGATTTATTGGAGGACTAAAATAAAATATTTGTTATGCATTCCATTTTTGTCGCGGAATCGCCTAGAACATCTGATTCCAAATTTAGGACGCTAGCTGAATGGCCTTAATAAATAACAAATTTCCCGGACAAAAAGGTTAGGTCTTATAGAATACGGAATTAAAAGATTATATATCAGCGAAATGCCCAATCACAATATGATCCGCCTTTGTCGTGGGAAAATCAGAAAATTGAAATTCATTGATTGATTCGACGAGAAAATTCCGAATGACGCAGGTTGATATCAAACTGAAAGCCTAGTGCCGAATCGTTAAACAATCTCGCTGGAGACAAAATAAGGGTATCCCAAGTACACCACACTCACTAAATGTCAAATGTCAGCGAAATGGATTACAAGAGTGAACTCTGGTTTTTGTCAGCCGAATCGTCTGGCGCACATTTCTGAATGAATCGATACCGGCCCGGAGCTATAACGTTTGACGATACAAGCGTTGTTCATACGTACCGTGTGCAAAAAGAGGCTTTGTTTCATTTCCTGCGTGTCTTGTTTTTGCCGCTACGCGAGGATATGACACCGTTTGCCAGTTTCGCACGCTCGTTACATAAATGGCCATTTGCTTTTTATGCGTACCTATAGTTTTTGGGATGTTAATATGTACATCTCCTACATGAATATTTCATATTAAATTTATACATACAAATAAAATGTAAATGGTTTTAGGTATTATATATACATACAAATAGTAGGTATAGATTAGCAGAAGATCAAAAAGAAAATGCGTTTTTTAATTTAGTCTGTGACCCAGTATCAACTTTAGGAACAACTTTTATTCCAATAGAACAATGAATTCTACATTTTTTATTCTCGTGCGCGTGTGCGCGCCTTTTTGTAAAACAAGAGCATTATATGACTAAATATCGGTAGAGGTAAGAGTGAGCAAACACATCGTGATAATACCTCTACTTTAAAGATCTTCATAATGTTCTGCAAGACATGTGATGTCTGCCAATATGGAGTTGGTCAGACTTTGGCCTTGGCCCTTTTTATCCAGAAAACAATGCCATACCATCTACAACAACAGATCGATAAAAGGCTTAATGACGAAGATTCATTATTACCACCTAAAAGTCCTGATAATTTTATTATATTTTATTAGAAAGAGACCACTATACTCGTTTCGAAAAAAATGGAATAATTGCTGGCACTATTTAAATATTTATTGTGTTTATGATCAGTAATCTAACTATTTACACAAAAAGTTTCATTTCATGTTCAATTTTTATTTATTTTTCGATATGAACCGTTAGTGGCTTTGAGCGATGTCGTGTTTTCGGGGCGTTAAAGCTCCTAATGGCCGACTTCCCGTGACAAACGCGCCCTTATTTACAATCTTGGTCCCCGATGACGAATAAAATAATGGGGTACTCTCTCCCGCCCCACATCCATCAAGCGCGGACAGGTTTATACAGTTCACTTTGTGACCATTTAACTTCTTTTTGCCTCCATAAATTACTTTGTTGTTTAAACAACATGACAACATATCGTCCGCCTCATATTAAGAGGTCCGCGCAACCATTCATAAATCACCATGTTACTCAGACGGTTTCGAAATTTGTCACGTTTAACAAACCATCCAAAGGATAATACTAAAATGTAGTACTAAATCAATATTTATGTACGAGTATGTATATTACACGCTTGCAATATTTATTAAAATTACTAAATTTATTTCGAAACTAGTGAAATCAAAGATCACTAAGGCGAAGGACTTAAAGGTGATACACACATGAACAAACATGGAAACTACCTAACCTGCTTTATGAATCCTATACAACAAATAACTCACTTTTCTGAACCTCTTGTCATTCAGAATATTTAGCAACCGTTTGCTAAAAAAAGCGCGCGTATAATGTACGCTCCTAAAACACTGTAGTAAGAAGATAAATGATTCAAAATCGCTAGGAGACGATAAATTTAATGAAATGTCTAAATTATTTTAAATCCCTAGAATAAGATAAATTCAATCAAATGCCAAGCACGAGTGATTACCAGTATTACGTAATAGTATCGATTTGAATAGAATATAAAAAATGATGAACATATAAAAATAGACACACTATTACATCAAATGTGGAATCACAACAGAAATTAGGTCACCGTTGTTGGGTATGATTAAAAATGAGACAATTCAAAACAATGTGTTTTACATTAAAATCTAGACTGGACAGGCGGCATTCACTACGAAAACATGTATGTGACGCATCGCGACTACAAATAGATGCTATTTACACAAAATGCGGTTTAAGTAGGCGTCGTTCATTTTACGACAGAAAAAGATAACTATTAAGAAGTATTCATCACATTAAAAAGAAGAGAGACACAAAGAAACTCGAGCAGAAAGGAATCTAGTGTTTGAACATAATGCTTTATGTAAGTTTCGGTAACAGTTCGTAGCTCTGCAATTGTGAATTTCGTGAAGTTATTTTAATGCTTAATTACTTGTAGGTGTACATATTGAGCGGGTAAATTAACTAAAGTCCGTCAAAGCGATAATTTGAATAGATGAATACAAAATGAAATAATGGTTAATAATAGAATAATAAGAAAAGGGAGTAGAAGTATTTATTCATTTTCATCTAAATTTGGAATAGATGCTAAAATGAGAAGAAACTGAGAAATTCGAATAAACATAAAATGTAAAACAATAAGAAAATATGAAGTCCACTTTCCACGACGGATGCGGCATTCAATTCTTTCAACAGATCATACAGCAAATAAAACTAATGACGATCCGATGTGGACGTCCAAAGTAAACAAACAAGTGGAAGTTTTAGTGCGCGATACATATTAATGCGAGACATAGTTCCCTAACAATTACACTCGGGAAACGTCTTTGGAGAAATGTGTTCGCTTTCAAAACTTCTCGTAGTTGGCATACGTACATACCACTGACAGATGGACGATTGTATAAATTTAGAAATAGCCGTCTGTCGTGAAGTCAAAACATGTAATCCGTAAAAATCAACTAACAGATATGATAAAAAAGGTTTGTAACTAATGGGTGTGCCGGTATCCAGATGTTGGATCACATAACGTACAAATTCCAAAAAATATCCAGATTAGAGATTAAATTTGATGTTAATCTATTCTGTTCATCCATTTGTACGTTCAACCGAACCAATGCGAATGGGGCATCACTGTGTTGGACTACTTGTAGTCCTTTCACATAGACATTGTTCGCGCTTCCAGAGCCTTCTAATATCGGCTGCTGGTATTAATCATGGAATACAGAAAGCGCGCGAATACTTCGTTATATACGTTTATTAATAACTGTATTAGTATTAACCTTCGGTTGAGTTGCAGAAAATAATCATTTCTTTACTTCCATAACCGCACCGGATATACATACATATATGTATATAGGTATAGGTACTCGCTTTTACGCTGGTGTATGTCTATAATCGCCATGAGTATCAAATTGTTTTAAAAAAAATCTAATTATCTTTCAAAATTAAAATTATGAACATTATATCTTTCTATTACTATGAGTTGGGCCGAATATTAATTTCTTCCATTACGTTACCACCAAATCTATTGCTTTAAGTCATCAAAAGGAATATGTCACGAGAATATCATCTGTATAAACGTAGATGAAATCTGTTAAGTCAAAATACTCAAAACATGTCTGGGGAATTGTGTTACAGTATAATATAGTAGGAAAGCTCCGGCCAGCGATTTTAGAACTTTTGGATCGGTTATCGTTCGCAAGACTTTAATCCGATAAGAGCTTCGCTTTAAGCTTAGGGACGACGAGTGTGATACAGTGGAACTGTGTACTTTGTTTTTCTTTTCATAGACTGGACTGAAAAGGAGTAACTTTGAATTTTGTTTCCGGCATGTAAGGTGTAAGGTAATGTAAGGTAACCTTTCAGCAGGTGCATTCTTGAATTTGAACGCTCAAATAATATAAAATGTTGGAGGAATAATATTCAAAACTAGCTGAAACCCGCGACTTCGTCTGCGTTGTTTATAATATTGACAAAATATGTACGTAGGTACTGGGAAGAAAACATAAAATATTGCAGATAAAAATATACTTCATTAATCTTAAATAGCTAAGAATTGCAGTTTCATAAGGCTATTAACATTACATGAAATGAAGATGTCGTAAAAAAAATTTTAAAGATAAGGACCAAGTGTCTAACAAATAAAATTGAACTTTAATAAAAATCTAATAATGTTTGCACGATGCGGGCACAATGCAGGCCTCTATTTATTTATTTATGTAAATATAAAGCCAATTACTTGTATGGTGAATTCAGCGTTTACCTTTTTAGTTTAATTTAATAACTAAACATTTCTTGGTAAACTGTCTAGCATTTAGACAAAAACTTGTCTTTGGTCGTTCCGAGTCTAGCAACTTTCAATTATAAACAGGCGATGAATAATCTTTTTTCACTTATACTCAAAACTATCGCTCCAAACAATTAGCTTTAAAATGTACATACAACTGAAGTCCGAAATATACGTATTATACTTTCAGTATAAACTCAATCTCGAGTGCACGTCCAAGTCATATTTTACCCCTAATGGTTGACGAGCGGGTAAACAAAATAACTCTGGCGAGATTCTGCCGCGATGGCCGTGACGTGAAACAGAGCCAACGCCGAGAGGTCAATATGACTTCGAGTTATTTCTGATGCAATTTTACTGGACCGAGGGTGATTATTTGCGCAAATTACGAGATGCACCTCTGCGAGCGTGTTTTCTGCATTCGCCGTCTGGTCATTTCAATATCGAAATGGTCGGAAAATCAATGAACCCTCGTTAATTGCGGAGTAGATTTAAGACTTTTGGTGATTTTGCAAACTAAAAATAAAATGTCTAGTGAACGTCCCGCTGCTGTCGACCTGGGTGGCGCGGCGGGAAGTTCATTTATTTTTCCCACCTTTCAACGCACGGGATTAGGTGCGTCGAAATACTTTTTTTACTATCTAATTATGGAACAAGAGAGAGAGTTTCTAGTTTTTATTTGAATTTTATTTAGACCTTATGACGTTGATGGAAAAAGCCACTCAGTAGGTATATAAGGAAAAAGAAATATTTTAAATTTTACGATGATGAGCTAGAATAACAGGGAAAAAATCCTCTATATCCTCTACAGTGAACAGTTCCGATACTTGACGATAAAAATAAAATAAAAGTATGCATCAAATGTTTAGTATAACAGTAATCAGTAACAAGCGTATAAATATAACACCTTCACGTCAATATTGATTCCATTTTGGAAATTTAATTATAACGAAAGCATATGATAAAATAAAGCTCAAGCTCAAAGCTGAACTGTCTCTCCTCGCTAAGAAGCGAGTCTACATGTACGTCCCTCCAGTGTGGATTAACTGAACGGATTCACGTTAAGCCTCCTAAAGTTTTTAAGCTGCCCTTTTAAAAGCCTCCGTAAGAGCTTAGCGACAGGTAATCAATTAAGATAAACAGAAACGAACGTACCACTACCCCTATTAAAAATCAAAGCCAAATCATTGGCAAATATTTAGAAAAACGCCCGGGATTTCTTCCCAAACAAAAAATGTCGTTCGAAAAAACATTCGATTTGTTTTAAGACAACTTACACGATGTTTATTCGGTTAGAGGAAAATTTACCCAGGGGATGCCCCGGAACAGCGATAACGTTAAGGCATAATTTGTTTACGGTCTCACAACGTCCCGGTGGGCCGCAGAACGGTGTTACTACAAACCACTTGAAGTTTACCTTCATTTGAGGGAAAAATACCCTTCAGCAAGGGGAAGAGCGGGTCGTAATGGAAATAAGGATTTAATGGATCCTCTATCAAATCCCATTCTGTTACAAGAATGTGATTTCTTTACCAATTTTTGCTTACACAAACATTCGCATTGGCAATATTGTAGATCCTGTTTATAGCTACATTGAGTTCAGCTCTATTTGCGACTAATGCCTGATATAATAGTTTATATATATCGTCACTCCCCAGCTGAATGGAGTGACGATATACGCATAGTGGCTGGCATTGGTTGGATGCGAAGAGCTGAAAATCGAGCTCAGTGGCGTGCCATTGGGCAGGCCTATGTTCAGCAGTGGGCGAAAGTAGACTGATGATGATGATAGTTTTCGAATCGAATTACTTCAATTTTGTTAATTAAAAGCTCATTATCAAATCGTAGCACACACAGTTCATCCTTCTCCGTTTGCTTCTCAATCTGTATTGAGGACAGTTAAAATATTCAATATATCTTATTTGATAACTTTCTATTAATAGATTTCTGTTCTATTTTATTAAGAAATATCAATGTTATTTTTCGA
>DWEC01002968.1:0-11063 GCA_018245735.1 Microceris miodesmiata
AGTAATAATATCCTTACCCCAACCGAACCGCATACAAGTGTCGTATATTGCAATGTTAAAGAGATCTAAGAAAATGAGTTGGGGGTGGAAATTGGCCACCAAAAGACCATTCGGTCGGTCGGGGGTGAGAGTGTAAGGCAATCACGGTCCCATATGGACACAAATTACTTTTGCTATGTGTTATATCCAGTGTGATGACAAGTCGGTTGGGGTGGTTCGGGCGCTGTGGTTGAGTTATAGTTATTACGATAACACTCCTTTGATTTGTTTATTCTATCTCTTTTATTATGAAAAACACACAATTTACTGTTAATTTAATAAGTAACACATTTTTGTTATAGCATTGGGCTGTGTACATTCCACCTTTGCATGTATTCTTAGCATCAACTCATTCCTCACCATTTTAAATGGCAATTTAATAATCACTTAACTTGAATAATTACTTCAAAAGTAAAAAAAATATGAAGCTTAAGATTAAGATCTTAAGCTAGTGAAACCTTAAAAATATTTAACCATCTTTAGCCGCTTTCTGTTCAAAACGCAGAAAACATTGAACGTTATGATCACATGATGAAATTAGGTTTGGGACAGTAAAAAGAACATACAGTAGGTGCGTAATACAACTGAGAAAAAACGATACGCTTATAAAACGGTGGTAACACGATTAGTACATACGTAAATCGTGAAGTGACTACGACAGCGCCACCGCAGCTGTCTGTCCGAATATATCTATATATAAAAAAAGAAAACGTATCTGACATATGTCTTTTTACTCCGCGCCGCAGATTAGGGTGACGTAAACGATGCCATTCTGTACATTTTCAATTTGCATAAATATTAGTGGGAGCGGTAATGTCATAAATATATTAGTGCGGTGATACACATTTTATGGCGATTACAAAATTGCACCCCGCGATCCGTTCGGGGGCGGAAAACACATTAAATCTACACAGAGTTCACCCTCGTGAATTTCGAGTCCTTTATAGATATTATATCTATTCTAGACGCGACTGCAAAAGTTGTAAATGTCATTATAACTTTATTAGAAGTTCTTGTCTTGTTCTGTCAGTAAGGATGCAATAATTTGACAAGTAGAATTGGAATTTATATTTCTAGAAACATAAGAGATAGAGAGACAGTTAAGAGACAAAAGTTACGGTATCAAATAAAAGATTCCGGCGTGAAGTCTCTCGAAAATATTACAATTGAACGACTCGTGTTGTTAAGCCGCAATCATTATATTATTCAAAACGATATAAAATGTGAATCCGCTGCCGGTAACAACACTACAGCAGTAGGTACTTGATAGGTGTCCATTAAACTTTTAATTGTGATGGTAACACTGGTTGTGATTAATGACAACTAAAACCCTAAAGTGAAATAACCGTAATTAAGTCCTATAAAAAGCTATAGAACTAACTGGGAACCAATATAACACTAACATAATCATTGAAAATCGCTTGAATTTTAATACGCTTGTGTGTACTGTGTATATTTTTAGCAAAGAATTTTTATCTTGAAAAACTATGAATTCTTCACTGAGATCTAGGTATGACGTTGCGGCAACCGCGCGATAAAGTGTATACAGTACTGGTTATTGCTACTAACTTATCTGATTAGCCAAATTCTTGGCTATTTTAATAGTACGACGTATAAATACAATATTCGATGTAACAAAATATCAAATATATATGTAGACTATTTGTTGTAAATACGTTAAATACGTTCGTTTTATACGTTTTTTTTTTTAATTGAATTATATTTTTCGTTTAGTAATATACTATTATAATAAGTCTAAAATTATCTTAGGAAACTATAAAACGTTTATTGGATCTTAAATTAGACAAAGCGTGTCTAATCAGACAGCTGATAAACTAAACGAAAAAACTTTATGCTCAGACAGAAAACAAATACCTATTCATACAAATATTTCATTTGTTTGGATCAAATTCGCAATCCCCGATTCCGCAGTCAGGTCCACTAATGACTAGACTTACAATCCAATGATAGGTATCTATTCGAAATTGATATCTATAAACAAATAAGAAATCTAACGACTAAGTAGCCATTAACATGTATGTGCATGTTATAATTCAATACGCACAAAAAATATTGAGATTATATTTGAGAAGTATTATAAGAATAGTACAATAAATGTACGATTGGACACAAAAATTATTGTACGTCATGATGATACACCTTTGTAGTAGGTATATTGTAAATGTGACATCTAGACATTTCATGATATATATAAAAGGTGTCGTAGTGCAAATTTAATAATAACTATAAAAATGTTTAGCAACTACCTATAACCTTAAACAATTGAATATTTCGTGAGTATTTATATATATAGATGATTAAATTATCCGCGGCGATCTCGCTGTAATTGTCAGGAGGTTATGCTGAAATACCTCGGTTAGGTCTGAAATTAGTCGCGCTATCCCGAAAATACATACGTAACTTAATCTGGTAGGTATATGTTTAATTAATAATGATAACAAATACACGCATATATTTTTTTACGCCAGGTTCCTTAATTTTTACATTCTGCGGGGTAAGCAGAGAGCATGAAGTGTCAAATATCTCTAATTGCAGACCTGCCGCGCTTCTTCATTCTTCTTCATTCATTTCTCTCTATGATATAATGTATATATTTCAGTGATAACTGGTTTTTGTAACACATATTAGTAAATGGGAAATACTATCATCATCATCTTCAGCGAGTCAGCGTCTACTGCTGGACATATGCCTTTCTAATAGCATAAACTGAGCTCAATGTTCAGCTCGTCGCATCCAACTGCTACCTGCCACTTTGGTTATATCGTCGGCCCACCTAGCTGGAGCAAAATATTAAAAATACTGAACAGTTATAATGCTATATGTAATTAGATGCGTGTTATGCGAGAGTTATTCCATACCCGCCATTGTTGCCTGTCATATATTTACGTCGTCAGCGTCACAAACGACGCGTCAGTTTTGCTATTCTAATAAAGCTGGCGTTGGGGGGTTTATTAGCAGTTAGAAACGTAGTGTCATCTATGAATAGGGGTGTGATATTGTTGGAAATTTACATTTTCGTATAATAGCATCTGTTAAATTACAACATTAGTTCTTTTTTCCTTAAAACTTATTGTAAGCTTAGATAGTAAGGCTTAACGTCATAAGAAACATTTTCTTGTCAACAATGAAATAAAATATGTTCTTGTTAAAGAAAATTTTTAAGATGAAACCTTACACCGCTTAACGCATGAAAATTTAATTTGACTATATTACCCTTATTTTGGCACCCATTATATGTATATCTTTGTGTAGGACACCTAGTGATATAACCTATTTTTTTCAAAATAAAATATTAAACATGCATAGTTGCATAATGACAGCTTCAGATGGATACAATCTTCTGTTCTCAAGTCAAATATGATATGCTCGTTAAGCATCAATACTATAAATATCAGTAAAAGAAGGGACACCATTCAATTCCAATAAAGCCAATAGACGATTTCAATAGCTGAACTGAAACCTAGCCATTGGTAATGGGTATACATATATGTATTTACATTGAAAGCCCAGATTAAATCACTTCGTAATATCAATAAAATATTTAACTGCGTTAACCCATGTGCAGATTTTAAACTCCTATTACATTATTTAATATCCGCTCATCGGTTAACGGGATTCTGTTATTATTGTTGTATATTAATTAATTATCATATTGTTCTAATACTCAACTAATTCGCTTTAGTAAAATAACTACTAGTGAAGATAAAACATTGACTTTAATTTGTGTAGTAGTGTTAAATATTATTATTGTCATTTTGAAATATTATTCGTTTTATTATATTCTTAGTGTGATCTGATTTATAATGTAAAAAATGTAACTGAACAAACAGACGATACAGTAGAAGTTCTATATCTTCAGCAGGGCCACCACCGCCCTGTGAATCATAAATCAGCAGTGACAATGGTGTGTTTTATGTAATTGCGGCAAAGTGTCGTCACAAAGGGGCGCTATCATTGTTTGTGTTTACGTATGTTACACATTGTGCAGTATTTGGCTATGACGGACTATTATGTGGCTATTTGTTCTAGACGTATTGCAGCCGCGAGGGCGAGCGAGCGCCGTTCAGACAACAATTTGTCATAAAATAAAAAGATTTATGACCCGACGCCGCCAATGTGTACAATCCATACAATATGTGCAGCTCTTCACCAGCCGTTACTCTGCCCTTTATGGCGACGAATAAAAGGGAATGAACGATAGGTAATATTATACAGATGATATGGACGCCGTTTTTTGTTTGTATTATATTGCCGTGGAGCTAATAAAACGAGTCATTTTAGATAAAACATATACACACAATCTATCTTTCTTTGAGGGTAGATTTCATTATATTTGCTTGCAGTTCTATTGGTACAGTTTATAATTATTTGATACCGGTCAAACATATGTACGTTTTCTTAAAATGCAAATGCCGAGAAAGTCTCTACATCGTGTCACTACAGTCGATTTGTTATTTGAAAGGTCACATATCGAAGTCAATGATAAACATACCAATGATTGCTCATTTTCTTAATAAATTGTGCGAATTAATAACGATCATTACTATCTCCACTCTCATAACAGTCAGCAGTCCCATAATATATCTGGGATGGGGTCATTTATCATAAGAAACTGGGACGAGGGTGCAGAAAGGATGACCACTAACAGGCAATAGCGACAGATGGGAACGCAAGGGTTAGCCCATATGTCATCTACTATCAATCACACGGACTGTAAATATTGTGTTTGTAGAATTGACTTATTGTCAATAAAGTTAGCTCACGCTGCGCTACCGTTTGCCCTTTGTCTATAGGTACATCGCAGGATAATCAATTTCAATTATTTCTAAGTTTTCTCGGTGAAAATATCAGTGATGTATGATTTCAATTGATACTAGGTGCACGTGTAATTGATAGGGTAAACTTAGATAGAATTGTTACATATTGTATACGAATGTCCATGGGTCGCAGTGACCACGTACTATAAGGTGACTGGTTTGCATCTTTAACGCAGATAAATAGCCATGGTACGACCAGTGAGTGAAGTCGAATTCAAAGTGACAAAGTTCATTAATCTTGTCTTAATTACTGATCACAAAAAAAAAACTTTCACTGTCTAATAAGGACAGTATAAGTTTCGCATTCTCAACTAATTCTTCGATTTTTTTATATGGAAAACACCGGTAGACATGTGCTTGGGCTATTAAACTTTGTCATCGGCAATTAGTAAAGGCGACAGTAAGAAATTTATAGCACACCTCGCGCTCACCGACATGTGACACCCATTCGAAACGGCTGTTAACAAATTAAAACGATTTGTTCTGTTATTCTAATGGGGCGAGCTATGGGAAGTGTATTTTGACTAAATTTATTGCCACCACGCCTTCTTTGACTTTTTTCGCGATTGAACAGGGCGGATGCCTCGACATCTGTCGCGTAGAGACCGGTCACGCCTTCACGGCTTGCGCCTTTGCTAAATGTTGGCTTTGCTATAGAGGTTCCCCGAATTGGCCTAGCAAATTGGCATGTAAATATCTTATGATAAAGAACGATTTACCACCCAACCTCAGATACATATAAAATATTACAAACATAAGCCACAAGAAGTGAACAAAAAATAATAATACGTGAAATGCACAAACCACAATTCGATACATCAGAAACTCTTGTAGAGTAATAAACAGCAATTGATCAATTAATACAAAATTGTCAAATCATTCTTCACTAACATCTTCACACTAAACATAAAATAAAATTAACTGGGGTTTTTCAGGTTTCATATCAGTGAATATTAATCCCTTAATCTCGCCTACTCCTAATACTCACTTTTCATAAGCGATTGGAACAAATTGCAACTGCTAATGTGTCATTGTTTTTTGCACTGATAACAAAAACGTTTTGCAAATGGATAGAAAAAGTCGCGTATCAAAGGGAAGCGCCAGCGTGTCTGGCTGTTCACGTGTCGGGGGTTCGACAATTTTTTGTTACGAAAAAAAACTTTATAGTCAGCCTGGAACATGGTTATGGCAGACAGAGTGGCACGGCGTTTTTGTTACGTGTTTCTTGTTTTTGCACTAATAAATCGTATCTATACAAGATGCCGAGACCTGTGAACTCAGTTCATAGAATTTCGCGGTACGCAATTTTGCTGTGCGGATCCCATGTCGGGTCTCGATACATATTAAAATTAAATATTGACTGGCTCTACCAGTAATGTATGTAACAAGTACATGCAAATTTCTCAACAAATATAGTTTACGTAGTTCATTATATACTATCTGATACTCACGATTTCGTCTGCGTTGTTTTTGATATTAACAATATATTTAATGTACAGAGAAGACATAAAAATATTGAAAGTAAAAATATACTGTTCTAATATTGAAAAATTACTAAAAATTGTATTTTCTTAAACTTAATGAATATACATTAAATTAAGATATCGTAGTAATTTTCTTAAGATAATAGGGAAGCGGTTAAGAAATAAAGCTAAAAGATTTGATCCAGTAGTTTTTGCGTGATTTTTTATATGTATAGATGCACTGACTGCTTTGTTGGTCAAGTGATCGAGAGGTCATGGGATCGAATCCTGGAATCTATTGGATTATTTAAATTTAGATTCTCTAGTATAAATTTTCTAGTTCTAGAAATTTTCTAGTTCTAGTTCTATCATGACGTTGGTTGGCTTAATAAGCGTCTTGTAACCAACTCGACAAATAAGGCAGTCAATATTGTAATATGTAATATAAATAAAAATGAATTTTATTTGATTAATTATCTATTAAAATAAAATAACAAGTATTATACATGTAAGCGATAAGTTATCGTAACTCGGTAATTTACAACATCGATTTGTATAACGAATCTGAATTTACGGTAAATTTATCGGTATTATCTGATAATAACAAGCCATATCTATTTTAAAACCGTTTTCGTGATATAAAAAACGATGACAAATAACGTTTGTTTTTCGAACGCGTCTCACCAAGTAGCTGTTAGGTGTGCATGTAGGAAGCAGATAAGATTTTTTTACTAGGGTAGTGAATGCGGATGGCCGTTCAACACGACACATTCAAATTCAAACAAGACTAATGAGTTATTTCACGATGTTAATTATGAGGAAATAAATCTGTACTTTTATCAAATGGCACCTACTGGCTGAATATCATTTGCCAAATTTGTCAGACCAATATAGAGTGGCATAAAGACTCCCAACTGGCCGTTGCCTCTTGTCATTTTTAGATTTTAGATTCTATCGACTATGGAAATGTTACATAATCAAATACATTATATAATTATATCCAATTAATTTTGTACCTACTTAAATGAAATCTACATCAAAATAACCACCTTTTTCATAATTACATATTGTTTTTTAAAAGAAGAAAATAAAAATCATCATAAATAAATTATATACTAGCTGTTGTAAAGTATAGTTATTAATTTTGAATTTCCGGTTAATAGTTTAGCATAATATACACAATTTAGGCATGTATACCTATAGATAATTGCGGAACGTTTAATTTTCTTTTTATTTAATATTTGCTTTTATTTAATATTTTATTTTAATTCTTTTTATTAAATAGTGAATCTCATCTACATTATAACTAAATATAAAACTAAAACTATCTACAATTCAGATACAACATTCGTGTCCTTTAAAACTGTGAGGATGCATGGAGCTGTCAGCGGTCAGATTTAGGCTCGTCGAGATAAAGTTCGTAATCTGCCGAGACACGAACACACGAACTAACAAAACAAATATTTGTACCGGATTAAGGCGCCATACTTCGAGTTATGCAGTGCATTAGTTCATTCGAGGTGCGATGTGCGGTCCAAAGTACCAGCGATGCAATTTGTAGGATTAAGTTATAGGGTTAAGTAACAGGGTCGACTCGCTCGGGTTGCAAAGGTTCAGACAGCGTTTCGATTTTGCATATCTTTAATTGTTAAGGTACGAATAACCAAAATAAATAGCAAATACAATCAGAGTAAAATTTAGAAATTATCGAGAAAACTGAGTAATCAGGTGAACGACGCGAAGAGAGAAGAGACTTGTACAGATTACATTTAATTGGCGTTCTTTCACAATATATTTCAAAAAATTCTTTATTGAGAATATATAAGTTTTTTTAATAACAATTGTTTTGAATAGCCGTAGTCAAGGAACTGAACGAGTATCTAAAATGCGATCTTCGAAATGAGATTCTTGCAAAAACGGCTCGAATGTTTTCTTTTTGATTGATAAAATTTTTATTTAGTGCTGACTAATTGCTATCTGGAGATCTGTCTGCGGTAAGTCAGTGCTGTTTGAAATACCTAACAGTAACTGTACACACTCGCAATTGGTAACACTATAATGAAAATAACTATTCATCATTTTATAGTGAGAAATTTAAATTAGGTAATCGGTTTATCTACGAACAATTTAAAAACTCGCTTGAAGGTTACCATCACGTGAAGCTTTCGAATTTGATAACAACCTATACATCTTTGTTCGACAAAATCTCACCTACATTATTGAAAAGGGAAGATAAAATAAGCTTTGTAAGCATCAGAATCCCATATAATTAGTTCCTCATTTTTTCTCGATGATCGTTGGAAGATCCTTGGTGTTAGCAACACTGAGGTGAAAAAACCACCAACGACGAAAGCGGCTTTGGCAAGATTTCGCAAAACCTGCTCAATTTAAAATTAAAGCCACGAAACGTGTTTTTCGCCTATTTTATAAAAATCTCGGGATATGGGAACAATCTTCGACGGATAAGCCCTTGGAGCCAATATCATACGCAGAACTGATAGGATTTTTTTACCGTATTTGAAAATCCGAGGTAACTTCTGCTCGAATCATGTTGGTTTATGCATTATAATTTAATTTGGAGGTGGCGCAACTTTTTTTGGGATCCCACCAATTTTATTAAAAAAATAATTTCTTATTATAACCATACGTAAATGGCTAAAGGAGTAACGAAACGATGTTACAAAAGCATAGAATTATAATCCATGACATGAAAACCAATATATGAACAATGGCAGTAGTATTATAGTTTATTAAACAATTAACCTGAAAATATATTAATATCGGCAACTTTTTTATTTATTTTTTTATAAAAAGAAACAAACTACCAACAGTATGGCAACAAAAGCGTACCGATGACAGCAATTGACTAATGAAGTAACGCACAATAGGGTTTTAATAAATGGAATGCACAGCTTTTTAATCCCCCATTTAAATTCAATGGCGGGAACAGCAAGTGCGTTCTAATCATCGCAATATAATGCTTCGACAATTTTGGGGATAGTTTTTTTATGGTCAGACAGAGAAGCGAATACACTTGTATAGGGGATAGAGAAGGATGGCACGCAACTTGATTCATCGGTATTGAGTTTAAATGATTACCGAAGCCGTCGTTTTTTGTACGGCGGTGATGGATGGGTGGCCAGTGTTTCGGGGCACGACGAAAGTTAACGCTATTTTACTAAAGTATGACATTATACCGAATTAGCTAACCATTGAGTAGCTCAATAGGTATCATTTCTCAACAATTTCATTAACTGATAGATGATATTTGTATATCTGCTAAAAATAACAAAAAGTTACGTCCATAGTCACTACGATATTGGCCTGTGAACATTTCAGGTTTATAGCAAGATTTTAATAACAATATTTAATCGGTTATGATTTAAGTAGAATAAATATAGTTGTTTAATAACTATATTAATTTCTAAATACGTATAGAATAACGTTCGAAGGCACGTTAGATTGTACATAATAATTTTATAATATCTCTTTAACGATTGTGAATTTACTGTAATAAAATTGTGTTGCTATCGTCAAGAAATTATACTCGTAATAATAATTCGTGCAATTTATTTTGTGTCTGTTCAACTACTGGTTTACTTAGCTGTGTCCTTTTACATGCCATGCTTCTGATATACATACATACATATGTAGTTTGGAAATTTGTATAGTTTATTTTTCAGTAATGACGTTTAGTCAGGCTTAGCATTTTTTTTAGTAATTTACACTAATTGTAAATTCAAAATGAAAAAAGCGAAACACATGATTTAAAAAAAAACAATATAGAGCAAACTGTTGTGTTATTCAGTGGCATCCCTTAACATGAATAACTAATAAAATTAACAATGAAAGACATCACCCCTTTGTTAGTTTTTTATTGTTACAAAATTATATTCTTCATTTTCTAATTTAAAATTTCTAGTACCGATTCAGAATCTGCATGAGTGCCCGACTTATGCCAGGCTCACCACCTATTCCATGGGACGTAAACGTAACTAGTGAGTTTTATGGTGAGTGTTCTGCACTCTTTTGCTTACCCCTACAGGGATTATAAGTTCACGCCACGCATATACGTTTATATGTTACGTTTATATTCTTTACTATCGAAATAACAGCGCGTAAAGGCTTCAAAAGTACAAATCGACTTTAATGTTCAAAAAATTCTGATGACGTTAAGAGATATATGTGATTTGTACATCTCACAGTAGGTGTAAATACACTAGAAAATAATTGTCCATAATATAATAAACAATTATAATATATAAGCAAGTAGATGTTATTGGTATGAGGTGGTACTGGTAAAAAACTCTTTTTATACACACAGCGTTCTCAGTCTCTTGCTGATAATCTCTCTCAATTTTATGGATATCTGATCGAAATTCTAACTTATCCGATAAACATGCTATTCTGATTTTAAACTACTCCTCACGCATTATTGATGTGACTTTCTTAAAAATCGCTATTCAAGAGATACAGTTTTTAAATAAATACAGTTTTTGAATAATAATAATAGTTTTTTTTTTATATATATTATAACAAGACAATTTTAAATACCATTTTATTTAAAGGTTTATTTTTGAACCGAAGTAGAGCACACTCATGGCAGTGTCAATCGAGCCCCCTGCC
The DNA here is from genome assembly GCA_018245735.1 of Microceris miodesmiata. Lineage (NCBI taxonomy): Eukaryota > Metazoa > Arthropoda > Insecta > Lepidoptera > Hesperiidae > Microceris > Microceris miodesmiata. The sequence goes on from DWEC01002968.1 coordinate 10,967, forward strand.
GCCACGTGACTAATTGCGTCACTAAACATGCAGGGGTGGCTAATCCTATATTGATGTGTTTGTAAAAACTATCCGATTAGTTCCGCCGACGGCTGTC
>DWEC01002969.1:0-11061 GCA_018245735.1 Microceris miodesmiata
AGTGTAATTTGAAAAATTAATAGTGGACAAAAAACTTAGTGTCACTGAAGAAAGGACCGTGGAAGCGGAGATAGATCTGAAAGCAGAATAATATAGGAGTGAAAATAATAATATAGACAGAATTGAAGAAGGTGAAGAAATTCAATTGATTTCCGCTTGAGCTTTGGCAATATTAATACTATGGCTTCAAGTTCTCCTGAAACTCCAACGCCATCTAGTGCAGAAGACACGCCGACTCCATCACCCGGTCCTGAAACTATAAACAAGTTCAACTGGCTGAAACATGCTAAGACATCAAGAAACAACCCGTTCGTGAAACCAAGACCGTCACTGACTAGAGAGAGTTCAACTGCTGAATTATTTTCCAGAGAAAACTCGAGTCCGGATTTCTTCCAGAATTCAAGACTCAATTTATTCGATACGGCACCAAAACCCGAAGGAACGTCCACTTTTAGTAAGGTGAGAATAATTTTAATTAAGCCCTTAAAGATTCAAATACTATCTGTAATCAAGCTGTAATAGAACCGATGTAGTAATAATTAGTATTAATATTACTTTGACTTTCAATAATTGAATACATTACTAATTAAATATTTTAATTAATTAGTTATTATATGTGTAGTAAAGATGTAAATGTTTTATTAATCTTCTTGAAGTATCGTCCAAATTTATTACGACCTATCCGTCCCACATTTTGAAGAAACTTATAAGCTGAGCTAGGTACAGAGTGGTAGAAAATGCAATGGTTTTAGTACCACATGGCAGGCTTATTTAACGTTTAATGTGAATGCTTATGAACGTAGAAAACTCTTTTGTGAATTTCTTCCTGTGTCACAGCCTGTATTGATCAGAAGTACCACTGTGATAGATACTATGTCGGAAACAATTATTGGTAATTAAACTGAATTCTTCCACGGAATCTTATATTGGGATTGATGTTGGTGTGGTTGAATTGCATTTATATTTAATAGCAATGAAAAAATCATATAATTAATAATATTATACAATTAATTGTATTATTTATTGTATTAATTATATTAAAAACAATAATACATCACGCTAGTATCTCCCAAAAAGCCGTAGTCAAAGGAATGTAGTAGGTAAAGTCCCACGTTTCACCAGTTACCTTTGTATAAGGTATAAAATAACACTACTTAAATTTCAATAACATGTGTGTCCATATTGTACTATTTTATCGCGGGTTTTAATTGCGTACCTTGAAAAAATTGTCAGAGCTAATATGAGGCGATATATTTATACTTAAGCTAGCGAGGCATGAACAATGTCATTGCAACTAGACGAGTTATGAGAAGTGCATAAGCTAAGATTTCTGCGACTTAGAGGTCGCCCGTATTGATTTCTTTGTAAAGCAAATTGTTGCAATTAAAACACGTCTTTACGTCCACGCTTTTATGAAATATTTCTCAAGGTTCCATGAAACTGTTGTTACATAGAAGTCCCGAATTAAAATAAAGCATTTGAAATCTTCTAAATCACCCTTTATATTTGTCTCGTTGGCTTTTATGTAAATTGTGTTTACAAATGTACATATTGCAGATGTATACATTTATATCAAATCTGATTTGATACACAGGCTGATTCATTTAATTCTAATACTTTAAGGTTACAAAAGGCGTACATAATATCTAGACCTCTATCAGTCAACCTAAGGTGAAGGTGAGATTATGTGACAGGTATAGCAGTAAGAATAGTATTAAGATTGCAATTAAATAAACCTTAAACTAATTTAACTGTACGTTAACTACACCTTATCATATGAATGAAATTGAACTATAAAAAAACTTCATGGCTTCCCATCTCGCTGTTTAATACGATTAGTTATATTTGTTTCACGGTAGTAACAACTTAACAACATGTGTCATGAAATTTTATAGTTCAGTTCCGAAACATGAATAATGAAGACAAAGTCAAATATTTTAGTTCACACATTATAATTCTTGGGTGCCGTTATTTAGACGTAACGGAACGGTCAATTATCTTTTGATTTATGTACAGTTTCGCCAATCAAATATAATTAATTACTCCGTACGGCAAGCCGATAATCTGAATTGGATCGTCATTAATTGTATATTCGCCTGGACTTATATAAAACTATTTATAATAAAACATCTGTCATAAAAATTGTTTTTGCGAGTAAGAATAATCGTACAAAAACGTTTCAAATGCAAATGACAATTATGTTTCTGTATGTAGATACAAGTCAACAATTTTAAGATTAAAATCTTCTAATTCGAATAAGTTTATTTAAGGCTTATTGTTTATTATTACCCGACGATAGCAATAGGTTATTTTTATTTTTTGAAGATAATAAATGAAAAAGAATGAACGAATGATCAGAGAAGAGATGAATGTAGAAGAAGCACAGCAGGTACGTAAGAATAAAGGTATGTGACACTCGGTGCTCTTTGTCAGGGAGCCTCAATATGACCTGAAAGACTGTAAGGGCCTTTGATATGCTGGTATATAATTATTAGTCAAGACATGTCTGTCATTTTAGCGCCATTATTTATAGCTTAAGGCCAAGTGCCGGCCTAGTACAAAATTCATTACCAAGAATCTGCGTCTGTTTCTCCTCAATACCACGTCACAAATAGACGCCGCGGAGTATTTTCGTAACATTTTCGTTTAACTTCGCAATATGCTACTTCTATTTGACTAAAACTTAACTCTTGGTACATTTAGAAATATGCCAATACCATATAGACTTAAAATTAAGCTTTATATCCAACAAAAATATGTACAAAATTATGTATAATTATATTCGCATTATCCGCAGTGTCAATTAATGGCAGTGGCATCATTGGTAACAATTTCTGCTAGGTTGTATTACTGTACAGTAATACTGGATAAAAAAGGAGGGGCGGGTGGGGAGGGCAAATATTTATCCCAATGTATATATATTCATATACATCATATCATATATGTGCATGTATCTTAGCCACCGTAACGCATATGGTAATAAAATTGAATACAATTAAATGACCCACAGAGACGCATGTAAACCGAGACATAGACAAAAGAGTATAAAAAGTTTAAACTTTTAAATCCGACAATGGATTTGCACTTCCAGGGTCGGATTTATACGGGAAGCGATTAGTTACTGTACCAATAGCAGTACAGGAATTATTACGAAACATCAAGGAACAATATGTGTACGTATATATGAACGTATGTATGTTAGTGACTGCGAAGATTTGCAATGAATCGTGGAAAACCATCATCAAATATACGGTGACAAACTGGTTTATTATATATTTTGGAAAGAAAAAAAACATAGGATTGTTTTTTACATATTTAAAAGAATATCGTCTTGACAGACAATGAAATATTTTATTATTAAGCTTCAAAAGACAAGCATTTTTTCTGTCACACGAAATTTAGCAAAAATGTATTTACCATCAATAACAGCTAACTAATTCACTGATATTAGTATCTAACTATAGTTATTCATGTCATTTGGCGGGTTAATAGTGTCATAAATAATGGGTGCCGTAAATTTTTTTTCATTAAATTAAATATGAAAAAAAATTTGATTGTTGATTTTTATCATAGATGTCGCCTTAAACGAAATGTTTTTGTCGTTCATGCGAAATAATCCATGAAATATCTGACAATGACGCTGTTGTAGGCTAATTTGTCTTTGCTACGAAAAGGAAGTTGACAATATTACCTTTTGTATCGAAATAAGTGTAAATTTATTGAACTATATAAGCTCATCAAATAATGAGTAGTAAGTTAATGTACCTGTGTCCGATTGCACTACTCAATGACAATTATTTTAGCGAGGATATTTTTAACAACCGTCAGTGAATTTAAGAAACAACACGAAATATTGATAAAAAATTTAACGTAGTTCACAGCTACCCGGATTCCGGTTTAAGCTAAAACATTTTTTCTTCTGTGACGTTTCACCTAAGACCGCTTCAACTGCTCCGTCCATGTCCATGTTCGTCCTCCCTGCAATTATTTCACCTGAATCTTCAGTCGTGGGTCATAGATGTTAGGAAACTAAGTGTGAGTAGTACTTTTTCCTGGTTTCCGTATCGGATCTGGTATAGGACATTGTCATTGACGACACATCGGCTGAATAAGCAGAGCAGGTCATTTGCTTACATCTAGTAAACTTGCAGGAAAACATTGAAGTCCAATATCTCGTTCATTTTAGCCACTTTCATCATCATCAGCCTATTTCAGTCCGTTACTGAACATAGGCCTCCCCACTGTGCCAAGTGTCGTAAATTCCCCTAACCTTAATCGTTCTCCGGAAAACTAATATCGACTGTATCTTCAACGTATGTATATGTATAGGGCTCAGCCGTTGTGTATGAAACGTTTTTCGTCTAACACATACGACTGCTAATGGCTATTGATCACCGATATATCCCCATCTGCTCTACATTGCGTTATTAGATTCGACGCACGTGATCCGAGTTCCCTATCGAGTTATTCCGCTACGCAGTTTATGCCGAACACTTTAGTGTACCTAGAGGTGGATAATTTTAGAATTTTTATGAATACCCACTGGACTGTGTGTGTTTTGGTACTGAGCGTGTTTTATATAAAGGCGATCTTGTAAGCTACCTTTGTTTATAGCAAGTAGGGAGAATTGCTTAGAGATGTACTTTATGGTGATTACTTTGATGCGTAAATATTTTCTACACCAGTGTTGTTGTTTAATATTCTAATATTTCTGGTATGTAAAAAACCTAACATTACAATTGTAATTCTCGAAAGTTCTTGAAGGAATCACCAGTTACGTTTACGTCTTAAAATGAAATAGGTAGTGAGCCTATTGTCATACACCGGGCACAGATCTAGGCTCCACAGTCACTAGTAATTTCTATTAAAACGTACTTCAATAGTGCAGAATTCAACAGTACAAACCTCGAGCGTGCCTAGGGTGCTCCTGTTTTTCACAAAATTCCTAAAATATTCGCTACTTATTTGAGCTACAATGTTACTCAAGATCAAACTAACATTAAGCGGAGGCGCCTGATTACATTCCAAATGAGTTCACGCCATGACGCAGTCTGTGCGCTGATAATGAATATAGGTAACGAGATATGGTAAACAATTGTAGTTCCTAACCAGGGATTGTCTAATACGGTTATGTAACAAAACGATTGTTTCCTGAGTGACGTTTTAATTGTTATTGTTATGTCATTACTCACTTCCAATTGTGACGTCATTCGATACATACGGTTGTATTATCTGCCGTTTCTGTATTTGTCTACGTTTCGTGAATAGTGTTATGTAATAAGCTTTTGGCTTTTCGTACTATATCTGGATAGATGTTCAGTTTATTTAAGTGGACCACGTAAAGATGTTTGGATAGAAACTGTGAAGGAAAGATAGGCCGATTCCGACCAAATGAATTGATATTTGAAATCGAAGAGTATCATTAAATGGTAATTTTTTCGATTCTTCAAGTAAATCGAAAAAAAAATTTATTCGAATCCTGCAAATAATCGACGATTATTTTATATAACAAGTGATGTTTACGTCATTGATAGAAATGGGATTAAATACAATGGAAACAAATAAACACTGAGAATGGATATAGTCTTAGAATGAATAATAGTAAAAACCAAAATTATAGGTTTGTCCTCTGACAAATTCGATTCTTAAATTGAAGTCTAAATTTGAAATGTTCTAGCCATTTCAGTAATGTTTTTAAACATTTCGAATTGTTCCGGTATACCTAAGTCAGAAGACATCTCCTGAGTCAATTGTAATCGAATGCAGGGATTTTAGTTACGTTAACGTAGAAAAGTTTATACCAAATTTACGAGCTTATTATATCATACATCTTGAAGCGATTTTTCGATCATTTACTATTTTTAGCAATTAAACAAAAATCTTAAAAATTCAAGATACATTGTACACTGACTGTATAATGTTGTGCTTTTACGTGTTCATACTCATACTAGAATCATACTAGAATAATTTATGCTATGGCCACATTTTGTGTACTTATATTGAAAGATAACCAACTTTATAGTTAAGATATTGAGTTAAGTATAAAATTTTCCTTTTGTCTTCTCAGCTGTGCCACAATATACAAAATGGGGGTCTTACAACAACAGGTGGTATTAAACCTTAACCCAGCCCTAAGTACATAATAGTCGCAATTGTCATTTCCTACCACGATATTTGGGTCCGAATCCAAATCTATTTACGCACTTCCGATTCCACTTGTCTCGTGGTTGGATCTACAATTGACTGATATGCTGACTACTCTTAGCTATCACAGATTAGATATTGACTAGAGGTTTTGTTCACTTTAAAACACCTGGCTTACTCATTGCCAGGGTTTGAGCGCTTAAATTAGGAAGACTGTTCCATTAGGCGTAAGACATAAGATTAATAGTTTTAGATTAACAGAAATCTGTCCACCTACGAAATGTACATTTTGGTACGAAACAAAAATTAAAATCAAATTGAGCGTTTTGCTGTAACTCGTAGAGGTATATCTAAAATTCTAGATGTAAAATAATCGCATGTATTTGATGCGGTAATTTTCACAGGTGTTGCCAGTAAAGAAAAATCGTAGTGTTAATAGCAGCAATGTCAGTGTCAGTCACAATTATAAGAGTCAGTGACACGTTGGCAGCTTCTTTGATGTTAGAAACGCTGAGAATTGGTGCTCACTTCTCATAAATTCATCTGTCTGTTTTTTCCGTCTGTAATAATAACATAGGTTGTTATTGGCAAGAAGTTTTGTTTATTACTTTTGGTAAATACCTAAGTGGTAGGATATTCAATGATATTTTGTGGAACACTAGTAGTTACCTACTACTTTTTTTCGCGTTCTCTTAGCAATTCTACAATATTTCGTCCCTCTATTTGTGTCTTGTAATGGTTAATTCTTGAGGATGCCAGACATTTTACAAATCAATAACAAAATCAGTTCAACAAATTGGGAACGAAGACGTCACAAACACACAGACACATTTAATTTTATACTTGAAGTTTATAAATATAGATTATATGGAGCATAAAAAAATTATTTGCTGTTGTATATACGAGTATATATACACACGCTCACTCACACACATGCACACACAAACATACACACATATCTATATTAATATTCTTGTCATGATAACATCAAAACAGGGTTTTTTATTACAAATACACGCGTATATAAAATATGTATAGGTAAATATAATAGTGAAAATATTTCCGTTAAAATACTTAAACTGAATTCCTATTCTATGGAAGCCACAAATCCTTATCTTTATTGAGTTCAAGTAGACAAGTAACGAGTTGATGACACGCGTTCAATTGATAAAGTTAATTGTATCCTGTTCAACAGTTTAGAAGGAAATAGATTTTGGTTGCTATCAGCGTTTGTATTCCAGAACTTTCGTTTTATTATTATTATTGTACCTAATGCCTTGCGGGGAAAGCACCGCGAACCAAATATCAGCCTAAAAATAGCGTTGTACACCGATCGTGCCTCCTGTAACTTCATCTCTCTCTTTATATACACATGTCTATTTTAGACAATTGTGATTCTCCACTCACTCACTAAGTCACTACCTGACGTATTTGATCACGGTAGGTGAGTCTTGGTCTCTTCGGCACCTGCATCTAGCCGCATTGGGCAAATTTTGATTTGAGGTAGATACTAAGCGCTAAAGTGGTTTCTAGTACATATAATAATATGAAGCATTTAACTGGACATTTAAGGGAGGGTTTCATGATTTCTAATAATAACAGCTATCAGTAGAGGTTCTTGTTAATCTATTGGTTGGTGTAGGCAAAGGGTACGCAAAGTTATTTTTTTTTATAAATATATATCATGACGTAACTACACACCTGTCTTTCCCCAAAGGGGTTGGCAGAGAAGTGTACCTAGTACTTCTTAATGGAACCAGATATATTATACGTCGTGCGGAATACGGGGTGAGCTTATTGCCAATATACGTATGTTTCCCAAGGCTTCTTAATTAAAGATCAGAGACAGTATGTTAGTATATCGTAAGAATATACTAAATCGAATTGAAAACATTCATGTTATAATGTTGTCAATTTCCACTATTTCGCCGCGAAAAGGTCTGAAGTTTGTGGAAAAATAGGATGATATTTATATACCCTTTGATCCCTTCTTTTAGGAACTTTTTGAATATTTCTTTGTCAATCACGCTATCATAGAGTTCAATTTGTTGTATGAAAATACTTTGGTGTACATGTTACAACTTTATTCATTTATTTTTATGAAAACATTTTTTCGACTTAGCAATAATTTGAAATCTGGTAACTGTCACGTAAGCGATGAGAGGTGAATAAATATATTAGTAACTGAAGCACATTGGTCTAGTGATTGGTTAATTTGTAAATGTATTACGTAACATTACGCCTGTAATCCCCGAAGTACACTCCCACGTTTCACCAGTTACGTTTTCGTCCAATGGAATAGATGGTAAACCTATTGCGATACACCGGGCTCAATTGCGGACTCCGAGTCACTACTAGAAATTCTAAATTAGAAAAATCCAATTGTACCCGACCCGGGATTTTAACCCGGGACCTCCCAATCGGCGGTCGCGCATGCAATCACTCGGCCAACGAGTCAATCAAATATATTATACTCGTACAAATATCACAACCTGTTCAATTTGAAATCTAATCACGTTATGGCTTACACGTATCCTATGACGTAACGAATAATAAAAATGATGTAATAGAAATACATCATGATAGAAGTACATAGAGAGGTGCTTTGTTCATTGATGATGGTCTGGACATCCATTAACATGATAGACTATAACGAGTAACAGACCACTGCAAGCCATGTGAAGACCGCTTCTTGCCTCTATATAGTATTCCACTGTTCAATTGATCTAGATGATATCTTATGTAGTTATTTAATATAGTTAGATAACGCAAGACGTTCTCCGTTATGTTCTTGTGACGAACCTTTGTTCGTTACCTCGTACCACATCCTAAATAACCTATAGCGAGCATGTAGGACATTAAGATAAGTATACAGATGTATGGCGTTCGATGCTATCTACCTACCGTATAAGAGACCTGGCGTGATCACGCAATAATAATATAAAACGTCAAGGACAGTTCTACGCTCCCTAGTACCCATCAACGACGCATCGGACCCGTATAAAACGCATTGAGTGACGTTATCACCTTCGTGATTGGAATACCATTTGTGTTCTAATGGTTATAGATCTGATGCGTTAAAAGGAGGGTAGTATTGACGTTGATAATTATTTACATTGCATAATTTATAATGACCATTGAACATTTATTTATGGCAATGTAACGCGTGGTCATCTGCGCAGCGGCTTAGCGACGACCCATACATTGTTTGGTGCATATCAATTTCTGCCAAATATTCTAGCTCGCTGTTGGTCCAATGACGATACAGTGTTGATAGAATAGATTTATCTACCACGCTGGCGTTACTTCATATTAATTTATACAGATGATAATTTTTACTTGTGATGATACGGTTCCGATCATTATTATTACAGCATCATGCCAGGTCTCTTACTAGGTGGCAGAGCACCCAGTTCTAGATGTATCTGTACCTAAAGATCTGTTGTTGCTTTTTCTACAAGCATTTACAGTGTTAGCATTGAATTTTGAAGTGTATTTTATAAGGTTGATACTAAATAGATTACATCTCACAATTAACAGGGTAATATAAAACAATCATTTGGATACTGGGAAACATGTTAAACTTGATTTAGGTATGCTAATCTTCACTTTAATTGTAATAATTCTAACTAGCCAGTTTCGTGTACATATCATACTGAATCGAGATTTAATTTAGCGTCTCATATACAAACTTCATAATAACCGTTAATGAACAGATGGGGATTCGTTGTGTAAGTTATCTATTAAAGTTGCGTCATTAAGTATAGTGTACTCGTACAAAATCAGTACACTATTTGATAGCATAGCTATCTTGTTAATAGGATTGTGGTTTATGAATCTGCTATGTATTATGGCAGCGATTCATGTTATGCTCTATTGTTATGTCTTCAATGGTTGTAACCTAGGATTCGTTAAATATCAGGCCTTGTATTGGAAGTAACCCGGTGATTACTTCTTCTAAGACGTAAAACTGATATACGAGTACCATCAAGTCCTTTACCACGTCTATGTTGGGTACGAATGTACGAGGAATGTTAGGGGTTGTTTTATGACGTCGGTCGTGCGGGGGTTAACGGTGTTGACGGGTCTTAGAGTATGATGGATAGCTGTAAGGGGTGGTGAGTGTCTAACGATGTTTCCCTTCAAGTGATATTTTATCTTAAATGTCACTAACATTTCGACAATTGTATGAACTTTTCGTATACGTGTAGATGAAATCTTGCTATTCTGGGTAGGGTAGGATTGGATTTTTTAACGTAGATTTTCTTATAGAAATTTCTAGTAGTAACTTGCAGTGCGGATCTATGCCCGATGTATGGTAATAGGCTCACCACCTATTCGATGTGAAACGTGGGTGTGTACTGCACTCCTCTGCCTACCCCTTCGGTGACTACAGGCGTGATATTGTTCGTTTTGGCGATTACTGTTCGTTTTGAAATCTTGCCAAGAATAAACCATAAGCAAGGTACTATGAAAAGTTACCACCAACACTAACGGAAGCAGCCAAGACTGCGCCTAGGCCGTAAAATTGATAGTTATCAGAAATGTGCAATTTCAATGACTAGTTTGGGATACAATAGCGTGTATTGCGTTGGTAGTCACTAAATATGATTGTCCGTGTGTGTGTACCTGTTGTGGGTTCAATGGTACTCCGGACGATTGTACTTAGTACAATGATGTATAGTTTATTCGGTCACCGGCTCTGCATGTTCAAAGATGTATTCACTTATAGAAGTAACATGTTTATTTCATTCCTATGGTTTTGGAACGAAGTTCCTTATCGCGCGTTATGAAAGGGGGCTAGACGGAAAAAATTATTACGAAAGTGTCGCGACACAATAGTGTCGCGACACTTTTGTGTCACTATTGTAAGTAGAGGTGTTCGCAACGGTTATATATTAATATCGCGTTATAACG
>DWEC01002970.1:0-11059 GCA_018245735.1 Microceris miodesmiata
TTTAAATCGCCGAAAATAAAAATATTACTATTTAATTCTTTGGTTCGGAGCATCTTAGAATATGGCAGTGTGATTTGATTTGTGATTTGATTTGATTTGATTGATGTGATTAAACCTTTTATGACGTCTATATCAAGATATGGTGTACTATAAAATAAATAAATAAATTAATTAATAAATAAATTATTTAAAATATAAATTCATTAATAAATAATTAAATTAATTAATTAATAAATAATAAAATAAATTAATAAATAAATACATAAATAAATAAATTATTACATAAATTAATAAATAAATACATAAATAAATAAATTAATACATAAATAAATTAATTAATTAATAAAGTAATTAATAAATTAATTAACTAATTAATTAATAAACTAATAAATAAATTAATTTATAAATTAATTAATTGATATATAAATTAATAAATAAATAATGAAATAAATAAATGCATTAATTAATTGATAAATTGATTAATTTATAACTAAATAAAGTAATAAATTAATTAGTAAATAATTAAATAAATTAATAAATGAGTTATTTAATTAATTAATTAATTAATTAATAAGTAAATAAATTAATAAATAAATAAATTATTAAATTAATAAATAAATTAATTAATTAATAAGTAAATTAATATATTAATGATAAATAAGTAAATATATAAATAAATTTATAAATTTATTAATAAATACATAAATTATATATTAATTAATTATTTAATAAATTATTCAATAAATAAATAAATATATCAATAAATAAATAAATAAATAAATTAATAAATAAATAAATAAATTAATTAATTAATTAAGAAATTAATAAATTAACAAATAAATTAACTAATTAATTAAAAAACAAATAAATAAATTAATTTATAAATTAATTAATTGATAAATATATTAATAAATAAATAATAAAATAAATAAATGAATTAATTAATTAATAAATTGATTAATTTATAAATAAATTAATTAATTAATTAATAATTACGTGAGTTAATTAATAAATTAATTAATTAATTTATGTATTTATTAATAAATTTATAAATTAATTTATTTATTTACTTATTTATGAATTTATTTATTAATCTATTAATTAATTTATAATAATAATAATCGACCCTTTATATTTCCACTGTTGGAATATGGGTCTCCTCTCATATTGAGAAGGCTAAGGCCTTAGTCTGCCACGCTGGCCAAATGCGGGTTGGCAGACTTCACACACCTTAGAAAACATTTTATATTAATTTATTATTAATCTATTTATTATTTTATTTATTTATTAATTTATTAGTTAATTTATTTAATAATTTATTTTATTTTTTTTATTTTTATTAATTAATTAATTATTCAATAAATTAATAAATAGATTAATAAATAAATAATTATATCAATAAATAAATAAATAATTAAATAAATTAATAAATAAATAAATTACTACATAAATTAATAAATTAATAAATAAATTAATAAGTAAATTAATAAATTAATGAATAAATTAATGAATAAATTAATTAACTAATTAATTATTTAATAAATAAATAAATAGATTAATAATAAATAAATTAATAGATAAATAAATAAATTAATAAATAAATAAATAAACAGATTTGGCCTAACCATTCCAGATCGTAGACAAAAAACTTATAAATCTGTTAATTGTGATACATTTTAGATTATATCGCTTAATATTTCGTAAGGTTTTAAAGTATCCGAGTACATAAAATAAAAACTTGAATCCTTGAAAATAAAAACTTGAGTACATAAAATAAAAACTTGAATCCTTGAAAATAAAAGCCTTGAATCTAATTATGCCGCCCTACTTAACTATTATTATGTTAAAAGGCACCTACATTTTTTTTTCAAAATTCATTTCGCCAAAAATAATAGTTTCGATTATATTCATTGTTAATCAGGACGGTATAGTTCTGAAAAGATAGAACAATAAATATAATTATATGTATATTAATTTAAATAGTGTAAGAAAGCATCCGTCCCATTAAAAGTTGTGTAAACGCACTACTGCTAGAACGGACTATAACAAGAAGGGAAGACGTCCCTTCTATAACACGTGCACTCAAGAATGACACCTGACAGAACGAAATAAATTTTGTTAATGACTTACGTGGCGGTGGACCTCGATGTGGAGGTGGTAGTAAGGACACCTAGGAAGTTGCACTGTATAAATGTTCTACCGCTCTCTGTGTGATATTTGAAAATATAAATTTAAATATCTATATATTTTTTCATTCATTGACGCTCCTGCTAAGCCATTACGTTTAAAATTAGGTTAGACATTATCTGCACAGTGCTTTTATGAACTCTTTCAGGCTAAATTCCGTATTTTTGCAAAAATAACTTTAAAGTAACCGAAGACGGCGCTGTGTCAAGAGATATATTATATATAAAGAAACATGTTAGGTCTGTAAGGATGGAAATATTTAGCACTTTGTGCTTTCAGCCTACATGTTAAGGGACGTAACGTGAAATAATATATTTTCCAATAAATTTATAGATTAGGTATAAGGTTCATTAGATTGATTAGGTTTGGTTATAGTAACATTGAATATACGACGTATTCTTAATACGTTTTATTTTTAATAACACACGAAACTAAAAACATTGCTTGCGATTAACTTGTGACAAAAAACATTAATGAAAACATAATAAATTTACTGCAAAATAACAGATGCACACAAACATAAACATCACTGACAACGTCAACGGACCTCAAGATCCCGCGTTTTTCTCGAATCCTCATGGTATACGACATTGGCCCTGGGTATAGTGTAGTAAACAATAAATATCGATATAAAAATGTTTATGAGAATTCACTTATACCTTATCTAGCTGTAATAACATACCCAGCATTCAGTTCATGAAACAAAAGTGTCAGGAACTTATTGATATATATGCACAGGTACTTGACTCGATGCTGTGCATAAGTTCTGATAATATAATACACATATAACAAAATACATAAATTATTCAAATTAGAATAAGTAATGTTCAAATAAATAACGAATACGAATATACGACTAGCTGAGTTAGTACCGTAGTAGAGTGTGCAATACTAATATACTAGTTTTTTCTTTAGCATGTCCAAATAATATGTTAAACATAACAGTTAAACATAAACACACACATACATACACATATGTTAGACATAAACATAACGCGTGTATTTCCTCGAAGAAAGGCTAAGTAGAGGAGTGTAGTACCCTCTGTTTCACTAGTCATGTTATACATCCCGCCAAGGATAACCAACCAACCCAACATTACTTTGCCCGATCTGGCAATATAACTCAGGACTTCTCGATTAGCAGTGGCACTTCCAACCACTAGACCAACGAGACAGTGAGACTGCAAGTGCATGCTGTCAAGAGTTAAACTGCAAGTTTAAAATATCGATATAACGCGCCGTTCATGCCTCAGAAGGTTTATAGACGCAGTGACGCCCGGCGGGGACGGCAGTGGCGCGCCGCGGCTCAAACAGTGCGCATGTGTCGTTGAGCTTATATACGGGTCACGCTTCACAGCTTTCCCGCACTCAACCATTCGCTCCTGACAATCGATAACACAAAGCCGTGTAAAAAACAAAAAATAAATTCATCCACTTTATCCTGTATCACCTCTAACAATTTTATCAACATTTGAACGCAGTGCTGATTCTGTCATCGATAGAATCGCGTGTTCACAGCCGGCGTCAACAATGTAGCCATAGTGACGCGATTATGTTGACGATTTGACAGCGACGATTCAATGCAAGAATAATGTAAAATACCGATTTTCGCGGTGAAATGTTGTTAATTTCGTAGAATATGTTAATCGTTAAGTGTGTGTTATTAAAGTGTTTTTGTTGATAGATAACAATAATTATCGGTTAATTAGTTGTATGTCATAACTTTACGAGATGGGGAATGGAATGAATAAGGTAAGTTGGTTTGTTCAGATTTATTTACAATACAGTGTTTGATGAGATGTTACAAAATCTGCGGAGGTTGGAAGTGGCGTGTTACGTAATGTTAACGTAGCCTGCCCGTAGCATCTGTAACGTTTCAGAAACATCACTATTGCCTATTGTTGTAAACGGACGAGATTTTTGTCATGACAAATTGAACAGGAAATTATTGTTTACCATGATACTCCTGTTATGTCCCAACGGTTTTTAACATGCGTTAATAACACTGCTATACCTGCAGGACGTACCTATACCTTGTGCTCAATAAATGCAACAACACGATTCCTGGCCAAAACATTAAGTTTTAATTTTGCAGTTTCATTATTCAATTAAATTATTTCATACGAATTGTATAATCATAATAATCTATTGTATTTCACTATCATTTTTAATATTAACAGTTATAAAAGTAACGGTCATGTAAAACTTTAAATCACTAAATTTAATGTAAGTACCTAGCTGTTGAGAATAAAAAAATATTATTGTGGTGAAATTATTGATGGAATAAGTTCCATGTTCCATGTTCAGCTCGCACAAAAACGATATAAGTAATTCTCAAAGATATTTATTTTTTATTTTTACCTTTGAGTATTGCGAAATAATATAAAATTTAATTAAATAATTGTGTATAAGGATCTAAATACACAACATTACGCCTGTAAACCCCGAAGGGGTAAACGAAGAGAGTAGTACACTCTCGGTTTTCATCAGCTACGTTTAATTACCATAAAATAGATGATAAGTCTACCAGACATTTTCAATTAGAAAAACCCAATAGTACTCGACCTGAGATTCCCACCCAGGACCTTATTCTCGATCGCACTTGCAACCACTCGACCAACGAGGCAGTCAATCTATACTTTTATACTAAAAATATAAAGCGGAAGAGTTTGTTTGATTGTTCGAACGCGCTAATCTTAGGAAATATTGGTCCGATTTGAAAAATTCTTTCAGTGTTAGATAGCTCATTTATCGAGGAAGGCGAAGGAGGCTATATAACATCACGCTAAGATTAATAGAAGAGGAGCAGCAATAAAAAATATTGCAACAACGGCAAAATTTAGAGCTTTCCTTGCGTGCACTAAATAAACGGTGAAAGTTACATTTTTTGTCATAATATAATACGATAGCGTTTGGCCGCGATCTCGTCGATTGTAAACGTAGACGCGTCCTAAGTTAATGCACACAGGCCTAGGAAGAGTCTATTCACCCTTGTTTTGAAGAATCCCAGACAACACGGGAACATAGAGGTTGTTGCAAATAGGTTTCCCTTCAGAATATGAAGGGTTAAGGGCAAAGGCTGTCTAATAAATGTTGTTTAACAATGTTTAACAACATTTATTAGACATCCATGGGTAATTTAACAGGCTAATAATAAAAAAACAAACTCTTTTGCTCGATAAAATTTAACGACCGTATGATAATAAGTGGAGATTGGTAAATTCTAGTTTCCTTCGAGAAACTTCTCGATTTAATCAGATTATAACATCAATAATGAATATGTAACATATTGTAATTTTGTTTTATCTGTTAACTTTCCAACGTACGATGCACAGACAGACAATGGCGCGTGTCTGTACTTTTAATAGCTTTAATGTTTTTGTTGCTTATTACCAGTAGTCGAGTTTCGCGCGGCGAGCTGCGTGCGCGCATACATCGGCTTTATTCTCATATACTTACGTTCGTTGCTTTTAATCTATTTATTATAGTTTTTTAAAAGTAATATTAATAATGACTGTTTGTTATAGTCGTTAAATAGGTTTTTTTTTTTAATTTAATAGTGCTTGTGGTGTGTTGTAGTGGAAAGTGTTTTCGTTGCGTTCGTTTTTCAAGTTGATTTTTTTTAATAGTCCTTTTTGTTAGTGTTTTTTTCACCGTGCTTGATGCTTATTATAAGGTTGGTATTTTGGTGACCTCTAAATGTAAATTTGTTATTATTGTTTTATTGTGAAATATTTTTTACTTATTGATCAAATCCTAAAGCTACTGATTTTTTTTTAATTTAAGGTCGTTTAATTCAATGTCAACATTGAATATAATCTTCCATTGTGCACGAAATGATGTTTTATTTCTTACGCGTGTAGTATGCAAATAATGTATTATTTCATTTGCAACATAAGTAGCTAAGTATGAAACGTTCAGCTACATCTATTAACTTCTGAATGTAACTGACAATTATATTTATTTATTCGTCTGTAATACTCTTAACCAAACGGATACTAGGGCGTAATTATTACATAATCTCCCAGTTGATCGTGGCTACCGGATGGAATGTGTGATAGGTACATATTTCAAAGATATTCAAAATTCAACTTCTCTGGTGTTGCACATGTCAATACAAAACAGTAACCATTTATCCGTTTGAGTCATTTCTTATTTACAACAACAACAACAACAACGTCAGCCTATCTCGGTCCGTTGCTGGACACAGGCCTCTCCTAATGAGCGCCATCACGTCCTGTCCTCGACTTGTCGCATCCAGCATCTGCCTGCAGCCTTTCGCAGATCGTCATCCCACCGAGCCAAAGGGCGACCTACACAACGTTTGCCCACACGCGGTCTCCCTGTTTCCCAGGATCAATTTACATAAAAAATATACATGCACATACTTGTGATAAATACACATTTCATAAATATCATACTAGTATATATCAGTGTACAACACTGATACAATAAATACATAGAAACTACTCGAGCAACAGCTGCGCAATGTGGAATGCCAGTTAGCCTATAAAATAACCATCAATTGTAATGTACAGTCCGCAACAATGGACATCGTGTTCTCGAGTATCAATTATCGAATTCTTATAAACTTGACCGTACAATGATTACATATTTGTTTTTTTTTATCATATCATCATCATTATCAATTCTTTTATAGTTTAACTATTGAACACGGATAGCCTCTCAGAATGAGGAGGGTTAAAGCCATAGTCTACCACGTTGTCCCCACGTTGTGTATATAGCCCCGTGTCCATAAGGGGATTCAATGGCATTGTACTCCTGACTGTAGTTGTGTCGCACGGATCGCAGATAGATAACGCTGAGAAATTAGCTGGAATGTCTTATCTTCCAAACGTTTGTTTACCTTAACACGCTCTTCACAATAATTATATATTGCTGTCAATTAGTCTGGTACTTTTATTATCATCTTTCCTGCAGAGGTATACTAAGGTGTATTTCATATAATACACATATAAATTGAATGTTCCGAATGTTCTACGCCCCACTTCAATGTGAATTGTTAGTGAAATTGATAAGTGGACAATTCTGTCTGGCGGAAGTATTTAGACCGGGTTCAGGTTTTCGACTAGGCTCCAGAATAACAGCCGTGGTTAAAAGTGCACGTCGAATTTATCTTGTGTCATCGCGTTAGTGTCATGACCGTTATATACAGATATATTATTACGTCTTTATCCGTAGCGGTAGGCAGACAACGAACTTCCACTTGCTAAGGTCTTGGAAAATTTCTTAACTTCCTGTGAATTGATTAAATTCGTCATGCATGTTTGTTAATTGAAGTATCTTTTGATGAGGCTTTTAGCAAATGTAAATTTCATAAAAGTACGTGCGGCTATGTCTGCCTCTTCCTACTCTGCTATTCACAATATTGCCGGTTTCGTTACTCTACGGTCATTCATTCCTTCTAAATGACCAAACGAAACCAATTCATTTCTTAATCCAAATCGCTGGATGCTTTTCACACAACTTAGCTCTTTATCACATCATTCCTAATTATATCATCTTTACTGACATCACGCCTACTGTACTGTGTACGTGTATTATAACCATATGTGTGTAAATATAAACTTGCAAAAATATTTATATTCGATAATTTTTAACTTCACAGTTTACCTTATCATTGCTTAGCATTGTTCAACGATGTTTTGTATTAAGTCAAGAGGTGACAAAACAAAATTTTAGAACTATAAATATATAGTCTGCCCACCCGCAGGTAGCTAGTGTTGCATGCGGATGAGGGGAGACACGTGTCCAGCAGTGGAACGATAAAAGGGTTGCTGATGATGATGATATATACGTAGACGGAGTTATGTGTGTTATACATAAACATAGTATAATTTAGAACAAGTTTGAATCATATTTTCTCCAATTGATCTCTTTGTATGAAGATTAAGAAACATATCTTCATTTTTCACATGTCACATTTTTAAACATATCGTCGTAGTTACCAACTACGCTGGTAGGTTCAATTCGCACTGAAGTTCTAATAGCGTCTCTCTAATGTTCATTGCGTAACACGTAAAAGAGCTGAGCTACAACACGTTTCCACGCAATTAGAACTAAAATATGACTTTCTAAGTACAGTAAAAAACAATTCTTTGTAAATATACAAGTTGATGATAAATGGCGTAGGAGAGCATATTACGAAATTAGATTGAGTAATTATAACTCTTTATTTTAATGGACTTAAAGTTATGGTCTAAAATTGTTTAAATTGTAAAAGTGGGATTTATAGTACGATTCACTCTTTCCATTTAATTAATTCTCTATTTGTAGTCTCAATTTTTCTTATAGTGTGGCTAACCTTTAGCTAATCGTGGTATGACATAGGGGTTATGAGGATGATTTTATTAAATGGTTACGTTTTTAATTGTTTTCTACTTAAAGCTCTGTTGACTTAATAACAATATTTTTTCTTCTATGTACAAATACACACTACGTTGGATCTCTACATATCGTCAACTTTCTATTCCTGGCGCTGCTGAAAGAGATCACTTTAAAGGATAAGCAGTGCTACGTAACTGTTTTACATGTTTTTTTACAAAAGTACAAATAAATCTTAATAATCTTCTTCTTTAACATATCATTGGGGTTTGATTTGAATTTATCATTAGGCATTAATGTTCTCGTGCATGGTCATCTCCCGCAGCAGTGGTGTAACGGCGTGCATTGGTTACGTCGTATCAACTGCTGCGGGCGGCCGGTGCGCGCCGATCTATTATCAGAGATCGCGTGTCCCCGACCAATGACCATTAGTGTCCCCGGCCGTTCCGTCTCGGACTGACCGCTCGCCAGCCACACTAGGGTTGGCACTTGTTAAACAATTTTATTATCAGCATCATCACCAGCCTACTTTCCTCCATCTGGACATACGCCTTTTTATTTGTAATAAATAGGTTCGCGATTAACTACAATCTCACTTGATGATAAGTGAAATATTGCCTAGGATTGTTGTAGGTACTCTTGCCTAGAATGTTCCATTTTTACTATTGTCTTGAGTAGTTGCAGGTATGTATATGTTTAGGGTCCTTCCCCTACGAAAAAAAACTTGCTCTGTCCTCAGCTTTCCGCATTCAGCTTCTGCTTGCAGCCTTTCATCTATCTGATTTCTATACCAATCTATAATTCGATGGTCGATTTGAATTGTGGGAAGCTATTCCAATTCTTTTTACATATATTTGGTAGTAGGCGAAAGAGCTGAAGATCGAGCTCAGTGGCATGCTGTAACGTGTTCAGCAGTGTATTAAAACAGGCTGAGGATGATAATGTTTCGGAAATCATTAAGATTCTTCTTTATTGTGTACCGTGAAAATGTCATCACCCAAGGAGCTCATTAAAAAAACATTACTTGTTATACTTAGAGATCTTTCCAAAATGACATGCATCTGTACTTACTAAACACAGTCATCTGATATCTGTACTTATTAAACACAGTTATATTAAAATAATATACGTCCATAAAACCACACGTGTGACAACCCTAAAGTGTCAGTCGTGTGCGCGAGACATGTGCATTAATCATGTACATATTTAGAGAATTAGGAAAACACCGGACGCGCGGAACAGTTCCACCAGACCGTTACTCCCGCTAAGTGGTGGGGATTCTAAAACAGACCGCAATTATCATCTCCATAATGATTGTGTTACTGATTCATGTCATTAGACCACATACATATATATATGATCTGTGTATATTTTACTTCATGCTGGGTATTTGCTTAGTTCTTTGTTACGTACATATGTACATATATATATCAGATACATATGATGCATACGAGTTAATGTGTAAAAGAATGTATGACAATAGATAAAGGATATGGACTTATAAAGCGAGTGTAAATAGTAGAGCTAGAACAGTAAGAAATAGGCGTATACAAGTACACTTTGATCATATCGGAGAATTCTTAAAAGAATGCCTACTCAAATTTCCTTTAGCAGACGAGCATGTATGACAATTTTAATGAAAGTAGAAGAGGCGATCGAAGTCTGCCACAAACGAAACAGGTGTAAATCCTTAATCTCTGCATACCTCAATGGGAAATAGGCGTGACACTATTCTGTGCACATGTAACTCATAATTTAAATTACTGTTCACATACAATGAATTAATTACTGCAATGTTACAAGCATTGCCGCTTAGTGGTACAAATAATTAACGAGCGGGTCCCTCTGAAAGCTTACCTAAAATATCATCTTTTACACTTAAAAGAAATTGCTTGACTTGAAAACATGCCGGATTATTGGTAAATAAAAATATACAGCGTTAGAAACGACCATATGACTTAATCATATCTTCGAGTCAACAGTTTTCAACGCCGTCGTACGTTTTTTGTTGCTTTCCATTTTAATACCGTGCTGTATTTCGACATATTTATCGCGTTAGTCACTACTTTTCGAAGGCATTGGCTGTTTTTTTCCATTAGCAATATCTAGTCCCGAACTATGCAGTTTGTGATGGTAAGCAGACACCAGATAAACTACGTGTGTAAATGTACTTACTTACGTGGATTATTTTACACACACAGACACAACAAATACTCCTGCTCATTGCATGTATGTTTTCTCGGACGGGAATCGAACCCGTAATCTTCGTATCAGCAATCTTTTTCGGCTTAGAATTGTGTTGCTATAAACTACAATTCATACTCAAGGAAAAACGCATATTGCGTATTGACACATCTCTTCCTATAAGATTTAATTATTATGACAAAAGTTTCGAAAACTCGTAATATCATTACCAAAGGCCGTATGTATAATCGTTATTAGGAAAATCTTCGTGCGGCACGGGTCGCGCACGTCGACGTCCGCGGACGGCGTGCACTTCTCTCTCAGTAATGCATCGCGACCCGTT
>DWEC01002971.1:0-11059 GCA_018245735.1 Microceris miodesmiata
GGTGCGCAGGTTACCTCACGATGTTTTCCTTCATCGTTAGCAATCATGACATTTAAATTTAAAACGCACTTTTGTAAAGAGGTGCACGCCATGGATTTGAACCCAGCACCTCTGGAGTGAGAGGCTGAATTCTTAACCACTAGGCTATTACTGCTTCTATCTTCCATCAAGCTATGTACATAACAAGTATTTTACTATATAACCCTTATAACATAGGGAGATAGAGTACACATACACAGAGAGGAATGTAGATGAAGTAGGTCTGGTTTGTAAGGATTGGCATTTAGCGCTCAGTGCTCTTTGCCCACCTCGTAAGGGACTTGGCGTCATTGTATACGAATATGCCTATTTAAAAACTATCACTTGTTTATGTACTAGATCTAGTGCTTAGATAATTAATTGGAAGTATCAAATAACAATATAAGAAGGCGGATATTATGAAGACATATCAGTGACCATTTGAATATGTCTGTTTTTTATCTTGCAGATATATCAAACGGAAAACAAGGGTCCTAAATGGTATTACAGCTTATATCTGCATCCAATGTCATATATAATTTGATTGGAAAACTAATTTTATAAGAATCGTCTACAAGCTGGGGTTCACAGATAGTTATAGGAATAAGATTATTATTATTATTATACTTCTAAACGTAACATGACGCTTACAAACTCCGAAGGGGTAAGCAGAGGAGTGTAGTACACTCCGACGTTTCGCCAGTTACATTTACGTCCCATTGATTAGGTGGTGAGCCTATAGCCATGCACCGGGCACAGATCCAGACTCCGAGTCTCTACTAGAAATTATAAATTATAAAAAACCAACAATACCAGACCCGGAATTTGAACCTAGGACCTCCCGGTGGCAGTCGCGCTTGTAACTATTCTACCAACGAGGCAGTCAATTACTTTATTCTTCTAACTAGACTAAATTAAACAATCCTAAGTAAATTAAATAAATGAAAATCTCACCAAGAACAAAACATGCGGTGTAAACGCCGCCTCCGAGCGCGGGCTCCAAGAATTCCAGAACTATAAACATCTCATAGTTCAACGAGAATGCTCGTATCACACCGAAGACGCCGTTGGAAACGCTAGCGAAGATAAGAGCCATTCTTCGCCCGAATTTATCAGAGATGAGGCCAGTGAGTGGGATGGAGATGAAAAAACCAGCATTGTGGACAGTTCCGACCAGGGAACGCTTCCAGTCTTGGCAGCCGAGGTTGAACTGCAATAAAAAATGCAATTGTTTGATCATTTCTGAGACGTAACTGATTATAGGCGCATCTCTGAATATTAAATGGCTGTCGAAGCTCATAGACATTCGATTCAAAGTTATTCAATTCAAAATTGCTATTGCAGTTAAGAAAAACTTATGTCCAGTGTTTGAATTAATATTTTTGTTGCTTTTCCAAGCAATATTGATCTCTAATTTATGGGAGACAGCCATATTGACCTACCAGATGTGTAAAAAAAAATGATATTATTACAGCAAAAGAGTTATCTAAAACTGACCTATCATCCCTTGACAGTACGAATAGATTGGCTTGCAGTGAGTATCAAGAATTCCAGATTGGAAAATAGGAGTAGTGTTACAACTTGCTGAATCACACCAGAACTTTACCAGAATAATTATCTGCCCTTTCTTGAAGTTATTCCTTAATTGTCTATTATGCGTTGAACATTTAATACGAGATGGTATGCCCTTTGGCGCTTCTAACATGTACACATAGAACTGAGTTATGTTGTGAGCCGTAAGCCAACAAGTACATACATGGAACAAGTTTAATATACTCGCGGATGTAATGCAAACATATCAATAAACAAAGCGGTTAATCCGAGATGTTGTAGCCAGTTAAGTGTGAGAAGTTAATAGATGTTTATGTGTCTGTAATATTAAAATCTATTACAAAAACACGTCCAATAGTTAATTTGAACCAATTAATATTGAACGTTTCATTCCCATATGGATGTAAACAGTATCGTTTATATCGAAACTAACTTCACAATTATTCAGGTTTATTCTGGCATTTTATTTTGATTGATATTTTGGTCGAATTGTTAGTAGACCTAACTGCGGGACCAAGATGTTTGTTATGAAATGTTGGATTTGTTACTAGTAAGAGGCACTGAAGTTGGAACTTAGAATACCCATGAAATCGGGGATTATTGTTATAATTATTTTTTCATTCTGTAGCAGGAGCGATGTACGTTCAACCATGTCAACGTATTTCACTTTAAATAATTCATTAAGAAATATAATGTGTTTTAATGTATTTTTATATATTTTTGTGCAAAGATTTAATTTCTATATATTTCCTAGCTATTTCTTGTTTTTTGTCTTGTGTCGTCATCGTAGTTCTCTGTACGGTCTAAAGGTTCTCTGTCAGATAATGGTGTTAATCATTAGGACCGCTTTTTGTTTCAATTGCGTTGGTTCATTACAGAATAAATTAATCAACATTCTATAATACTCTATGGGTAGTATTAGTATAATGCGTGCTAAGAATTGTAGAATAATATGTGAAGGGATCAACCTTAACATGGTTGGCTGCGTAGCCTCTTTGTGTCTAGTCTTTTGAATGTTTTCTGTTGTCATTTGCTTTTAGGGGCGGGCTGAAAATGTTGTACGAATTTAACGCTATTTTAAATGTAGAATTTTTATCCGAAGCTTGTTCATATTTGAAGTCAGCATATGCGCCCTTTGACAGGCCAATTTTATTGAATTTTTGTATTTTATTAGCAAGTACTGCTATTGTGTTGTAGGTAATTTAATTTACAGAATTACTTAAACAATTTATTTAAAATATTTAAAGATACACTAATTTAAATGAACATAATAGAGAAATTAATTAAAAAAGAGTAACAATATTAAGGTTTGGTCAATAATTGTTACACTTTTTAAAATATGTTCCGTTAAAATGACTGCCTCGTTGGTCGAGTGGTTGAATGCGCGACTGCCAATCGGGAGATCTTGGGTTCAAATAATTTTTTTGTTCTTTCTGCTTTCATGCACGGAACGGTACATTATGATCAAGTTCGTCTATTCAACAATAGTAAAAAAAAATATTATTCCAATTATGATTCTATTGCATACAAATTAAAACGATTTAAGTTTTTTTCTTACTGTTTTGTAAGTATTACACGACAATTATAACAGCTATAAATACGCAATTTTCAGATTCAATTTGACAGATAGCACGAATGACACCTATTAATTCGCATGCAATGTTATGCATTTATCTAATCTGGTATCTCGTCTGTCTAAATATATGAATTCACATAAGAGCTAACAACAATGTATAGGACGATTATGAGTGTAAACAATTTACGTGGACATAATAATAGAGATTAATCATTGTTACGATTATTTCGCGGACAGATACGAAACGCGGCGGCCATTTTGTTTTTATCTGTCTCGCAATTGCAACGATTTCCGATGTACCGTCTATAGGTAAACATGATTAATTTGTGTTTAGATGAGACATATCTTCCTTTCGGCATTATCTTCAAAAGAAGCGGTCTTCGTAGTCCCTTTATGTCATTTCAGGTTATTGTAGAAATGTGTATGGTACTTTTGAAATTAAACTGGAAAAGATTTTCCTTTTTATACGAAATACTTTATAAAATCATTCGTTAGCTATAATCGAATTTTAATTGTAATTTAATAAATTTAAAGACTCTTCTGTGATATGTGACGTACTCGTAGAGGTATTGGTAGACGACGAAGCGCTGATTTTAAGTTTGTAGATCATGGATGTGCTTTTAGCAGGGACGGTATGTACACCCTTGTTATTTACAAATAAGACAGTAAATATTCATTGGCAATGGGACTGTAGGAATAGGACAGTTAATACACAATAGGATTAGCAGCTGTTTGATGTCACTTAGTCACTTGATTACTTACTGTTGATTGTTTAGTGCCGTCAGTTCTAGTGACATGCCCACTTAGATCAATCTAGAAATACTATATCTAGGATGTTCGATTATTTCCGTCATAAGTGTAATGATAATTTCCTAATAAATCCGTATCATATTGGTATTGGCCAAGACATTGATATTGAACAATACAAGCCGTTATTAATGCTGTGCAGCAATATGGTAACACGCTGGTCAAATCGCGTAGTAAATAGATGCATTTATAAAATGCATTAGTGATTTTTTGTTTGTAGGATTGATTTGGTACGAAAATTATACATTATCATGAAATAGGCTGGAGAATTTCTTCAAAGATTTAGTATAAATCGATTTTACCTTGCATGTGCAATGTATGGAATTGCCATCTTTCCAAGATATTGGTGAAGGTCTATGAAGGAAATGTGATACTTGCGACGGTATCTAAGCTTCAAAGTTTAGAAGGTTTAAAATGAATGCAGAATATTTTGTTCATCACGACTTTGTTCGAGCAGATACCTACACAAATCTCATGGATTATTTTATATCTTCGCTTTTGGAGCCACCTCTTCCCAGGTTTCAATTAATGTACATAATGTCTTCTATACTAAACTGGAATGAAACCAATTTTTTGGTTGCCGTAAGGTTACCACGCGGTGGACAGAGTCACACTAGTAATAATAATATTACTAGATACACGATAAGTTAAACGCAAAAGATTTCAAGTGCAATTATGATCACCGAGCAAAATTGTGTCAACTCAACAAAAAAATTGTAAGAAATATGGCCGAGAATCGTAAATCACGTTTAAAATTTCCGCTCAATCGTACATGGCCGGTCGTCGGGATTTCAGCAAAGGGGATCGCACGGAAAATTCCAGGCTATTTTCGATACAGTGGCAATGCGATACAGCGATACGTGGCTAACGAATCTTGTGTCTGTGCAAATCAATTCTCGCTGTTCGTGCGATTTTTACTACAGAAAGTCACTGCAGTTGGTAGACCAAGATTCCAGGGGTTTGCCAGGGTGCATCGTTGCAGCTATATCCATCATTCTTTGGTATTTACCTACTGTTCTCCAATTTGAGAGTCATACACTAAGTAAAATCGTTGAAGTAACTAAATCAAATATCAGTTATTTTGGTTATTATGCAATGTTCACTGCTGTTCTACATTTGAGGAATCATGGCACATAAGCAAGTCACTTAAGTTGGTAGAATAATTTTTTCGCGGGAGTATCATAGCAGTTATTCCCGTCAATCAGCAGCACTTAAATGCTATTTTTCAATTTCACTTTTGGTACGCTGACATAAAGAGATCCTGCGTTCCGAACTAATCACGAAGAATAGCATAATATTTATGATCATCAAAAAATAAATTTTGACTTTATTTAATATTGTGAAGATGGGGTCCACCAGCACTGGCCATTTAACATCATAACAACCGGCTGATCCTACAAGCCATTACAGTTGTTTTCAGAATAAGATAAAAAGTTCTCTGCATAAAATCCATCAGATAGATAATTTAGAAATTACTGGAAAAAAATTATTTACCAAGTTTGTCGAGTAAATTAATCGATTTCGAGTAATAATAATATTAAGTGTATACCGAGTAAATTAATCGATTTCGACTGTCAAACGAGAAGGCAGCAATTACGGGAGGCCGCTTATTAAACGGGATCGTAGGAACAGGGATCGTAACTGAAGTGACTCTAATAGTAGTGAAAGTTAGTGGACTTAGGATAAGTCCTTGACAGACACCTGCTTAACACCAGTGGGCTATTGCTGTAGGAAAACCATCTTTATTCCAGGACAATATAACGCATTTTCCTTAGCATGAACCCATGTGGTATACAATGGCGAACTGTGAAATCGCGATTACCATTCGTGCCTCTCCAATCGCGATATGGTGGATTCATTCAATTATGTTTGGTGGTTTTAGAATACTGAATGGTGGCGATCATAAACTAGTCAGATTTGACGTCAGCTGTCAAATAAAATAATTATTGCTGTTTAATAATGATAATAATAATAAAAATCGACCATTTTGTTATTCCATTGTTAGAATACCGGTGTCCTCTCATAATAACGGGGTTAAGGCCGTAGACCTATTTGGTAATAGAAATTATTATACATACCATCAAGCCGTTTTTTTACGCTCCTCTTTCATGATAAGAAATAACTTTTTTGTTCATCTGTTGTCCAACCAGGATTAGAACCCAGAACTTTTGCATGTCGGGTCATCCAAATTGCTATGCCAAAGGGACTCCAACGTTTGTAACCGATTAATGTCGGTTTAAGAAGTAGATTCCCTAATATTATTAGGCTTTTAATGGAAAATTAACTAAGAATAGTAAAGCTAATATACATAGGAATGTTTGTTTGTCAAAATCTCAGACTGTAGAACCTACTATTATATATTTATATTATTTATTGGTATTAAACAACATGGGCTACGTTTCGTGAATTTTCAACGGAGTCGTATTGTCAAGATCTCGATCATCAACATCATTAATAATATTATTATCTTTATCAATCGTAATATTATTCATAAATATGTCATTGTTGGACAGGGGTTTTCTCTAAAACTCAAAACTTTAAAGTCCCGGATTTGCAACACTTATTATATTTCGAATCGCAAGACGTTAGATAACAGTTTGGAGAACTCTAAGGTATGTAGGTTTCCTCACGATATTTTCCATTAACGTTATAGTAAGTGACATTTAATGCAAAGATAATATTTACACGATAATGTAGTAAATGTAGAAAAAAAATAGAGCTCGGTTCTCTTTGCCTACCCCATAAAAAACCAAGCGTGATATACAATTATAAACAACATGTAATTCCCGTGAACCTATCATGAAATATCACTTAAGTAAGTTGTAACTTTATAGTAAGAATTATTCAAGTATCATGTTCTGAGGTTTTTGTCTACAACCTTATATTGAATATTGAGTTGCAAGTAAACAGTTATGCGGTGTGTTGCCACAACAAACGGTAGAACATTAATCAACTTGTTGATACTTCTTATATTTATCTTATAATAAAATTTAGTCAGTGAGTTTATCCTCTGACTAGATAATTGTAGGATCCATTTTGTATTGAGGCTAAGCGCTATGAAAAAGAATATTTCTTTTGTGTGTCGGTCATCATCATCAGCGTCGGTCTTTAGATGTCCACTGCTGGACATCGACCTCCTCTAATCGACGCCTCTTATTCCGGTACTGGATCTTCCTAATCCAGCAGCTTCTCGCTGTCTTCTTGAATCGTCAGACCATCTGGTAGGAGGGCGATCTTTGTTTCTGGGTTATATACATATTTCATTTATAACAGATCAAAGTTATATCTTTGACTATAACTTATAACAATTAAATGTTAGATCACTGATCAAATTTCAAGATATAGAGTTTTATGTTTGATATTCATAACTAATATTTATGCATAGTTCATTTATAACACGAGATGTTGTAAATATGTAGTTAAATACTCTATTCTCAGTATCCAATAAAAAGAAAAATTGTAAACAATGTAATTATATAAGTATACACTATTTATGGGTAAATAACTATTGTTCTATAAGTCATAAATATTTTATGTATTAATAAATGTTTCATGCCATTGTCAAATCGTTTGCTTGACGAATCGATATATCAGAAATGTTTACTTCATCAGCATACTCCCGTCCACTGCTAGACATAGACCACTCCAATAGCACGTCACTGAGCTCGATCTTCAGATCTTCGAATCCAACCGCTGCCAGCCACTTTGCGTATATCGTCACTTATGCTATTTTCAATTAAATCACCATAATATGCGCGTATCTGGATATACATGTAACGTAACATCAAGTCGTATTAGTAATAAAGAGTAGGCAGAGGAGTTTGGAACTGACGTTTCACCAGTTACGTTCACGTCCTACCATGGAATAGGAGGTTAGCCAGTTGCCATATACCGGGCACGATTTGTTTACGATTTGCTACTTATTATATGTCTATAAAAGTTTTAATTTTTTATCAGTAATTCTTATTGAGTAGCAAACATCAGCTTTATCTTCTCTCGCGTTACACTTTTGGTAAAGTGGTCGTGGTCGTATTTCCAGGGTCAGTGGCTCGCTTATAATTTTCCGCTATTTGACCATTCGTTCCAATTTTATAAAACTAACAAAATGTGTGACGTCATAGCTATTACGTCATTACTCAGAGTACTTAGTATTATTGTCTCCTTAAGGTTCTATTATAAAATGTAGCTATAGTACCGTCTGCAGAAAAGTTCTATATTATTCATATAGTTTGCTGTTAATGGCAAGTTTGGGAAAAAGTGTAAGCAGTCGTCGAAGTTTAATTAATTGTGGGAGCGTACTAAACTTCTCTGCCTACACTTTTGGCGTTACAAGCGTACTGTAGTTTAGTTGTAGATATGTTTATCTTATTGTAGATAAGTATTTAATATCTAAATTCTTTAGTATTTGGCAGATTATAAAGTAGACGCTTTAATAATACCATTTGGCTGCTTTAATGTTGTGTTCTTAACTTTACGATTGGGCCTTTGTTATTGGCTATCTAGTTAATAAATCATCGCATTAAAAAAGGAATGAAAATAACTAAAATATATTCTTGTATAAGTTTTTCGCAGAAGGTCTTCTCGTGTACATGTTACCATTGTTTTTTCAATATTTCTTTTGGGCATTTTATATATCGTTTTAATGGTTCAACAACTGTTGGTGACGTCATAGTCTCATATACTGAATGCGTTCGCGTTGTCTGACTGCACTCGTTTACAGGACATTATGGAGAACTCAAAGACGTGAGTTTCTAAATGTTTTGCTTCACCGTAACAACGCAACGTCACGCCTGTAAACCCTGAAGGGGTAGGCAGAGGAATGCAGTACACTCTCATATTTAAGACTAACCTCTTTAACAATGGAGTGGTGCTCGTAATACGTGTAGGTGTCACATTCCACTTCAGTGGACGTGTCGTAGTACAGCGGGGAGCAGGTGTCGTTGGTGTCCGCAGACACATTGCTGAACGGCGCGTACCGGTGGCACCTGGACATCTGACCCTCGTGCTCTGGTATCGTGAAGTTCACCACCGTCTCGTTATCAGCACATTCTGTTATCGCACATCTGTGAACAAAATGGAGTATGAAAGGTAGAGAAAGGAGATAGACTCGGGAGTACTTTATTGGGATCAAATTAGATGTCCTAAAAGAACGCCAGATTTAAGAGCGTCTGTGACATGCGAGAATGTGATACGATTTCTGATGAGAATAGAACTGGTTAAAGAAATGTATCAGGAATCGGTGGGAGTCCTCAATCTGTCAGTATCTTTATAAGAAACAGGCGTGACATTAAGGAATTAATTCCTAGATATGTTAAAAAACCGGTATCTTGGTCCAGTTTTATATTTTCACTAGTCATAATTTCTCAGGTAAATATAATTAATTAAAGTATAAAATACTTTTGTGTGATCAAGATCATAAAATACTGTTTTGTGTAAATCAATTGAAAAAATCCATCATGTAGTTCATATGACGAACTGCCACCGTCGCCCTATAGTTATTTGTTATAGGTACCAGAGGAGTCATTATCGTACTGGGGGTGTAAAGGAAGACCTTTATACGAGTATAATACTACCTTTTGCTTGCAACTTTTTACGCTCGATAGCTATGAAATTTATTCTCATTGTTTGCATGGCGTGACCCGCAAAGGTCATACCATTAACCGCCTTCATCCCTCATGTATGTGAAAACTGATATTCGAAGTTTTTGAGAAAACTACAATAATAGGTAAAATAGGAGTTAGTCAGAGAAAGTGATGTGGTGAATAAAGATTGACAAGCCACATTCATCTTTATTATTTTTCATCAGAAACAAGAACGAATTCTAAAAAAAACAATTGTAAAAAAACGAATTCTAAAAAAAAAACTTCTTGAATTTTCTCTTTTCGAATGAAAATTCTTGATTCTTGATGAGAATTTCGAATAAAAACTATCAAAATATGGTGTCGTAATTCATAGAGCCATAGTTTTCGTATAACCTTGCTCAAATCCATTTTCATATTTTCCATTAAAAACTGCGAGTTTTCTGTTGTAAAATTTAATCTGTTATGAAGGCCTACTTCATGATCAGTTATTACCAAACTACACTTGGTCAAAATCATCTCATAGGTTTATGTGAGAAACGAACATATGAACAGTTGAAAATAACCATGCTTTGTTATAGGGTTTATTTCGTATGAGTATATAAGTATATGGAATGTGCAAAAAACATAATTCTTGAGACTTCATTTACGAATTATATTCT
The DNA here is from genome assembly GCA_018245735.1 of Microceris miodesmiata. Taxonomy (NCBI): domain Eukaryota; kingdom Metazoa; phylum Arthropoda; class Insecta; order Lepidoptera; family Hesperiidae; genus Microceris; species Microceris miodesmiata. The sequence continues at coordinate 10,194 of DWEC01002971.1, forward strand.
TGAGATCTTAAGATCATATTCTTTTTTGGAAATCAAGAAAAATATTAGTATGTCTTCCGTTTAAAATACACGTGTGTTCTGTTATAATGTATAGTTTATAAATGTTGTTGATGTTGTTGTTGATAAATGCTGTTAAGAGAAAACAGCGAGCTGAAGATAACCTAATATAATGTAATGCATTAAAAAAATACTTAAAACTTTCAATGCGTTGTCACTGGTTGGTAAAAGGTATAACTTTTTAATAATTAGAACTTTTTTTAAAATCGCAATAGGCTTGCATTTTACTAATGTAATTTGATTGTAAGTGAAACGCGGCGTTACATGTAGTAGGTACGCTCATTCAGAATGTACCCATTCATTCTTGTCTTCAAATATTCGAAATTTATTATCCCATTTTATTAATCTAATTTTTCTCTCCCTCTATTTGTAGCAAAAACCACGTGGTGACATTTGCGAGTTGGGTTCCCGACTTCGCTCATTAGTAGTGGTCAACTCTCATATTTTAATTTTGACTACATTTAAGACTATATTTATTACATAGGTTGGTTTCTCTTTGAACAATTTACCGCTAATTAAATATATTTAAATATCTTTCAGCTCACCGATGCTTTCTACATATTTATTTCTGCTTATGGTAATTTACATTCACATTTTCGGTTATGAACAGTGCGTTGAGAATTTACGTAATAACACTTAGATGGACGTTTTATTCTCCTATTCTAGAATTGTCTATGGCCGAAACTCGAATGATAGTATCGTCAAATGCAATAATATCAACTATATTTTTCAAATAATTAATCCGAATTTATTTTGATGTAAAATTAAAATCCTTACGGTTACGTGAAAAAGCCGGGTAAGCTCGGAAG
>DWEC01002972.1:0-11059 GCA_018245735.1 Microceris miodesmiata
GTAACTGCCGCACTAATATACAGATTATGCAATATGTTATAAAGTAATCTGTCTGTATGTATTTGTACATTTGTACATTAAATAAAACAAATTGTCAGCCAGTAACTTTATGAATTTTATTTACTTAACGTACTAAAGTAGTTTTATTTCTATAGCAATATTCAATCTTTAAATGATATTTAATTTTGTCAGTTTTTAAATATGGTTATATTTTTAAACGTATAATCATGACCGACCAATCATTTATCATATTTTGTTACGAGAACATTAAAAAAAAGCCGATACGCGTTTGCGAGAGGATATTAAAATAAAACTGCTCACTTTTAAACAGGCCCATTTTATCCCTGACCTCGGCTTGCAAATATGGAGATTGAAGCCAAATATAGCCGCTTGTTAGCCCTGATACAGCCTAATTATTAACTTTTGGTAGACATCCAAGTCCGGTAACGCGAGAGTTAAGCCTACACTGGAGCTGAACAGGCACTGATACAGTTATTCTCAGTTTTCATTATTGTCATATATTGGAGAAGAAAATAGTGACATTTATTTAGAAAGTATTAATTCGTATACACTACTAAATTTATATATATATAGTGTTAAACTCACAGTCATGTTACCTTCCATGCATTCATCGGCCATGATGAGATTACTGTTGGACATAGACCTTCATTAACTGCCAGAAGTCCGTTAAATTCCAGGTCTCTTAAATCGAGTTGCATTCACATTTTTTACCAGTTAATACTAATGAACAAATCGTCTTATAAACAGTTTGTACTGGAGCTAACATTCCTATTCCTATAGCCTTGCTCGAGGTCGATTGTGCGTATCGATGGACGGCTCGCCCTCTTATAAATGTTAGTTACCATTTGCCACTTACATGAAAATGAATCAATGAATCAGATTGGTTAGTCGCTTCACTAGACATACACGTTTATCAAGATACCTATCTATATTAATGTTATAAATGCATCTGTCTGTCAGTTATATTTTCATTTCACGCTGATGTGTTTGATACGATTTTGTTAAAATTTGCTATAGAGATAGCTTAAACTCGGCTACAGAACACCGGATGTTTGAATGGCTTCTTTAAATCATTAAACAACAGATTGAAAGATTGTACCGGAATTTTATACGTTATTTCTCGGGTAAATAGACTAGACTAGTAGCAGTCCTAGTTATGCAAAAATAAGAAAAGCAGTAAACAAAAGACTAATGGGAAAGACATTTTTGGCAATGGTGAAGTACTGTAACTCTAGTATTAGCATTCTCTATGTTGGGTGTCAATTTTGCTGACTGTAAGCAAAGAAAAAGAATTAGGGCTAAAATTATTTTATGATATGAGTATACATCTGATTACACAGTTATCTTATTTCGGTGTTTCCAACGATAACAATTAATAGAGCAGAGAGAGCTCGAATGGCAATGATAATAATAATAACCGTAACAAACGTAAATAATAATTGTAACATTAATGACAAAAGTAATAACAGTACAGAAAAGACTAGTTAATAAAACCGGACATAAATTGAAATTAGAATTCAAAAATTCCATATATGTATTAATTTTAATGTTATACGGCCAGTTCAGTTATATAAATAATAAGAAGTAATATTGCTAATATTTTAGAACAAAGACGCTGTGGTCTGCTGTATTATCCACAATATATCCAATTCCGTTCATTATCCACAAATGCCGGATCCTTGTCTTTTCTCTTGTTTCTTTCGTGACAGACGTCACTGTAGCCGAGTCATGTCATCCGTCTGTTGCTTTTAAACGGTTTTTTTTTTCTCTTTATTCAAATACAATCAAGGTACACTACAAAATGCCAAAAGTGTAAGAGTGTAAAAACGAAAATGTAATATAGAGTTGATTTTTTATAAAAAAATAATGTTTATATTTCTGTATAAACATTTTACTTCGATTAGATCATCGTTCTAAATAAAATTTATCAAAACAAACGGCTTGAATATATCCAAAAGGCCCAAAGCTGAATGTTATTTAAATTATCGTACATCATCTTTCATACCGTAATGAAATAATAGAAAAGTTATTACGAGCCAAGTGCCTTAACGAAATATATGTATATTTATGATAATAAATTATCTTTAAATTGGTAACATAACCTAATTATTACGTTTATTAAGATTTCTGTCGCTCCTGAAACTGAATCGTGATGAAAAACTCTTAGTATTCCCCGAACTGCCAAAAATCCACGTGAATACATTTTTGTTTCGCGTCATTTTGCGATGTTACTTTAAGATTAAAGTGAATGATGTAACACGTAAACAGCGTACACCATACGGAGTCACGCAAGGTCGTACACTATGACCACATTACCAATTTGTATGCACAAGTGATTTTAATGCTTTTAGTATTATTCTATTGAAGACCTTTAGAAATATACATATAAGGTCACAAACGTATGTGATGTCACACACCTAAATATTGAAGAGGGGTTCATGTTATCGTTAAAACGGAAACCACTAGTGATGCAATGCATTTATGAATGTTACTCAGCTGTGGAATATAAAGAAGCTTAGAATCTTTATTGGGAAAAGTTCTGGGGATTGGGAATAGATGTCTTGGGCTGCACTATATATTTGATACTCTACAGCAGGAATTTCTTTGTTCTTGAATATAAAATTAAAAGTGGTTTTTGGATACCATAATGATAATTGTGGAAAATTTACTGTCCACAAATGTCTGTGTACTGAGCGGTGCTCTCATTTATTTTATAGCCGCAAAATGGTAGTTTTTGATCGGTACAATGAAATAACATTAATTTATTCGTGCTATTATTTGGCGAATAAAAGAACATTGTTTTGTTGCACACGACAAAACGTCCCTCGGAGCATTGACACGAAGAATACAATCTCGCCTCGGCGATTGCACCTACGTAAAATTGGATTGGCTGAAAGCATTTTATTAATTTAGATTTATTATTTCGTATAAAATATACTTTATCCTGTTAGAGAAGTCTGTTAATATTGTGTAAACATAAAATATGTCATGTCTTAATTTCTGCCGCTTGACAGAACCAGTTGAGACTCAGCAATATTTTAATTGGATTTCTTAAAAATCTTGGTTCTACTTTGTTTTTCCATAATTGAGTTTTGCCATTCAATTTATAATTCAAGAGATATATAAATAAACATGTTACATGATTCAAAAATTACCCATAAAAGTTAAATTGCGAAGCATAATAAGATATATTGGTTTGGCATTTCTCACATTATTCATTATTTCCAGAAGAAACTTATGTTGCAATTAAGTGAAGAAATATTTTTAAAATCCATTTAATAAAGTTACTGTACAATTCCTTCGTTCTTCGCTTCCTCTTTTTAATGGACGCATTTATTGTTCCTTGTTGATGTTGTTCCGTTTAATAATAAAACACTGTGCTTAAGAAGGTTCTTTAAAAGCTTCTACTTGTCATTTTCCTTTTTCCTACCACTCTTCGTTAAGGTGGGTTAATTGGGCTCTAACTTTTTATATGAACCTTCAAAAGCGGTCAATGTTCCAATGAAACTATAGGGGAATGTGAGAACAAATCAATAGATAACACAATATTGATTTCATGTTTCGTTGTTTCGTGGCGTCGATAAAAGGAAAACAATGTCGAGGCCGGTGTAAATAACGGTGACGTAAGACGTGATCTCACAGTTGAGCATTACGCTGACATATCTCGTGTGTTGTGTGAAGATATTGCTTTTTTATTGAGTGAAGCGCAATATTTCACTGCTCAAATTACATATTTTGCTAGGAAGGATTTCGTTGGAATTTCTAGTGTTATGAACGTTGTTATTGAAATATTTAGAAGATCATTATGCGTTTATTGCAATAGCGGAACGCTTACAAGTAGCCTAGTTATGAACAGCAATAATTACGTTGAAAGATAACAAAGAAATGTGACCAATATATACGTGGAAGCCACAAGAGTACGGATTTATGGACTAAGTACTTACGTGAGTTTAGTTACAGTAAATTATGTCGGTTTACTTTTCATAAATTTTATTTGAAGTGTTTCTTATCATGTATATAAATATTAGCATTACACGTTTATAAGGTCTTCTGTCTTAAATCAGTCTGAACACACATAATTTTATTTTAACACGATTTGTCTTTCCTAGAAATTGTGTCCTTTCTAAAAGTTCGAAAAATTGTGTTGAGACTTGTTATCCAGATACTAAACAAGAAGGTCATGTTCTAAAACGTGGTTGTATACCGAATAGCAATTGTTAAGTAACATTGAAACGAAAATTTTAGCAAGATTCGAGTACATTGAGGTTATCAATGGTGTATAGCTTTTTTGCACATCTGGACTGCACAAAATTGTCTAAGGTATGTATGAAATAGCAATTACTTGATGAATGGTGTGAGATGGGCCGTCGTCACATAGTAATTATCTGGGAATTCAATTTGTCTCTGTTTATCATGCCTTCCTGGGGGGATCATGGTGACGATTCTCTTAATTGGAAACGCCTCGAACACGTGCCCTGTGACCTTTCCTTTCAGCTAGTATTAGAAAAGTTGAAAACGTGACTACATTCCGGAATGACTTGATCGAAGCATCTAAGTTTGCTTTTTCATGTTATGAAAAGCGTTAATTTAAAATTCAAGGCGATATTAGATTTTGGTTATAGGATATTAAAAAAAACGCTAAAGTTTCCTTATTAAATCAGGAAGTTGGGTACCGCTTTGGCATATAGATCGAATTATATTCGATAATTTTCTAATAGAAGAGCAATATCGAGAGTAGAAAACTGTGTGGTTTATACACTGTGTGTGTGATAATGTAATTACGTAAAACGAAAGAAAGCTTAGCAAGAATGACTACAAAATGTATCGTCCATCTACGTAAAATATGTTCATTGTTCACGGTCCAAAGAATTTGACTTAAAAAAATGTCGTCGACATACATAAATAATTTTCACCTAACGGAAGATATATATCTGCGCCTCATAATTGGAAATCTAATCTGAATGATCTCAAATTTCTCAACATAGAAAGATATTGAATTATTCCATAAAAATGGATGACATTCATATAATTGAGAGAAATCTTTATCTAACGTAAGAAATTCTGTAATACAGTTGACTTCCCATGTTTTTCAAATTTGCTGGTATCTTACACTTTAAATATAAGCCATTTTCTTTTGTTATGGGACAGACTGGTTCAGTTTATGAAATTGAGATGACTAAAGAGGCCATTACGTCGAACAGTTTTCCAACAAATGTCGCTTTAAAAAACCATCTATTCCGAATAGTCGTTTTGAACTCGCTTCGTTCGAAGTCGATAATATGATGAACTCATTTCTCATGAACTGAGCAAGGGATATTAACTTGCAAATTACCAAATTTGGCAGTCTATTTGATGATATGGCTATTTTCGAACTTTAATTTGGAATTATTAACTTCGTTTGCAATAAAACCATTAAGTTTATTTGTTAGAATAATAAGTAATTTATTTTAATATTTTTGGAAATGAAGACCATATGAGGAGAGGGTGTTAATAGCACTTAAATGGAAGGCCTATTAGCAGCGGACTAATTGATGATAAATGATGATGACAGCAATTATGTTATTCCGTTTACAAGTTGCATGTTCGGATAACGGATTCCTCCGCAAGTGTATAACTTTGCTGCGTCTAAAATTAATAATGTTATTAGTCCAATAATATATAAATCTAAAGATGTACCTGTAACTGTGTGCATATATAATACCAGCATAAAAATGATTTTATTTAAATGCAACTTTTTCTATTATAAAGACTTTATGTGAACGCGTTTTGATATCATTTCAATCAAATGTTCCTTGTTAAGTTTTTGAATGTATTTTGAAATTTTTGATCGACTATCACATTTCTCATATTACTCAATATGGCAGATAAAAGGCAAAATCTCCAAAATAAATTTGGAAAGCAAAAGTTGGCATTTTGACCACTTCTCGTCTGTCTGTGTTTGGAACGACTTGGGGTGATTTAGGTAGAACTGATATTCAACATGTTGCCGTATTTCTTAATTTCAGATTTGCAAGCAGCATAAATACTTACGGTTTCTTTTAAAGTGCTAGATTTGGCAATCGGTTATAACTTTATGCTAATAAATCGTAATTTTTTTTTAATAAGTTTTTCTCGGGGGTTCGTTTCCAAAAAAACGGAAAGATTGTTAGAAATATCACAAATAAAGAAAGTCAACCGATGACCAAATGTAAATTCCATCATTGTAAAATCCAAGTTACAATAAAGATGTGCCCTAAGTAGTCTTTTTTTTTCAAAAATATTTGCTGCCGTTTATAAGTCAATTTCAAATATAATAGTATCCAGGATGAAATAAATAACTATTATACAACATTGAAGTATTATAAGCCCCCACAATGCCGATTTCATAATGGTATCCGTATAATTAACTTACAGAAGAGCGGTTTGGATCCTTGCTCTCGCCGGGAACAGGAAAATTAACCGTGAATTTATCTCGGATTTGCAATATAGGCGAGAAAAGGGAAAAGCTTATTTTATGCGAAGCGTAATGAAGCATCGACTCAGAGCAAACTACATTCAAGATGGGGTTTTCGGTTAAATGAGATTTGAATTGTCAGCTCAAAAAATAATACTTATAGAAAGCTGATTTGTTAGTGATTATTGGAAGGAATTGATTTTTAATTTTATTTCGTCGTATTTACAATGATCACATTTTAGACATTTCTGGATTAGTTCACATTTATTAGATTAGTTTCATTATTGAAGAGACAAATAAAACACTATATGTACATTTAATCTGATTAAGTAGAATAGCTAATTAACGTGTCTCCTAAATCAGACAATTGTCAATGTAGTTGCCTACTTGAGAATTGGATCGAGGGTCGAACACATCTATTGTATGATGATAATTATATTCGAATGCTAACATTCCCCCAAATACGGAAAGTTAATAATAAAATGCCACTCTCGCTGAATAAGGCTCTCTATGTAATAGGGAGCTGGTAATGACATTAGCTGGCTGACCTCAACCTCATGCAAGAAATGACTCGCTCAATTGCTTAATTGCTGATTCAACTGGGTCTTGTATTAACTGTATCCTATAAACGTTTGGCTATTCAGTAATGATTATATTGCGATATATTCTGTCTGTATCATGAGGTTCTAGTATAAAGGATACTTGGCTATAGAAATAAACTAAGCGTTACAACTTGAAGGACTTGCAATTCCATTGTACTTGATTTCAGATGGAACAGTTCTGATCGGTCCTTGGGTAACGCTGCCTGCCCAGTACTAACAAGAAAGTTAATCGATTGTTTCGATCCAGTAGCATTCTATTCACAGTTGATAGAACGTTTTAGAAATTTTTACTATATATCATTATTATTAATGACTTTAGAATAAGCACCATAGGTTTGTAAGGATAGAGATATGGGGCACTCGGTACCATATCCCTACAACATGAGGGACCTAGTGTGGTTGTATAATAACAATGATTGCGTCAATTATTATGCGAGCAAGAAGGGTGTGAGAAAAACGAGACCGTAATGTTTGTAGATAAGCAACAATTTCCATAAAGACTATTAAATTTCTAATCGTCACGCGGTTATCGGAACGAACGTGCCGCAAATGCAATAGTTTATTTGTTTTTAGAATATGTGATTTTTATTGTCATGTACGTTAACTTTGTCAATACTTGAATTCGGAATGCAATTACGGGCAGATAAATTTTCATCACAGTAATCATTAAATAAATTCCTGCCCTTTTATTCTTCTTCAGTATCATGTTGTTTGAGTTTGTTATTGGTGCAACTATTAGCGATATTGTCTGCTGTTTCGATTCTCGTCCAGGACAAATATTTCCTGCGAATTCCGATTGTTATTTGATTAAGAACGCTCGTTCGATATTACATGTGATTCAGAAAAATATGAATTTGGATCTAAAATTGCAAGCCCTCCAGTCAGGCTGTATTTTTGTGCACCTAACAAGTATATATAATGTACAGTCTCTGAGATCGTTTACATGTGGGAACCTTATAGTTCTGGCCAATCCTCTGTCTGTTATTGCAAGTCCAGGCTTTTTCGGCTTAAATAGATTAGTGGTTTCTATGTCATCTGTACCTCACTAAGCCGAGTGTGAGTTCAAGGGGTTATTTTGAGTATTCAATAAGTTTGTTAAATTTACTAGTACAACATAAAATGCAGGATTTACAACTAAGCAGGGCTTTAGCACTTTCACAATGTTATCCTTCAGACGTATAGTTGCGTAAATATTTTTGCTGTAATGCTGATTATTTTCTTTCTCGTGATGGATTGGTTGCAAGCGCGACTACTGATCGAAAGGTCCTACGCTGGATTTCCGGGTCGAGTAATGTTGGATTTTTCTTGGCTTTTTTTGTAGTGGCTCTGAAACTGTTTTTGTGGCCGGTTTATGACAATAAGCTCACTATCTACTCCATGGTGGGATGTAAACATAACTGGTGAACGTGGGAGTGTACTTTATTCCTGTACCAACTCCTTCGGCGATTACAGACGTGATGTTACGATTTTTATGATACGTAGATTGATGTCTGATATATGTACATTAAACATTTACTAGCACACGACATTTGAATATACGTAGTCTGTACAGTGATAATTTATTTCCGGGAACATTGCATGTCCTTCCATGTTTTATGTCCACTGAAAATATACATTCGAGCTTAACATATAAGCTCCTACGTACAGTTAACTGTGTGCATATTATGTTCGTCTCTCGCGGTTGCTTCGGAGAGGGTTTGTCGGCTTTTGGGATTAGCGGCTTCCACCCCATCTCGTGCGCCGTGCCCAAGTTTACCGTTTGTACATACTGAAACAGGTGGCTTGTATGCCTCACCCTAATTACTTCACTTGAGAAAAGCCCAGTATTTTTTAATGAACAACAGATTACAGACTGTGTAAAGTACTTCCATTCAAGTCATTTTTACATCATCATCAAGCTAAGGGAAGACTCAAATCAATGTTCCGACGGTCGTGACCTCTCTGCATTGACTGAAGAGTCCATGAAAATGTCTTTGTCCATCAGGATCTTATTTCCAATACTTAAATAATGTCTATAAATATACAAATAACTTATTTACTTTTATTTTGCTTTCAAATTCTATTGAAAATCAATCGTTGTGCTGTCGGTTTTATTTTTCAAGTGTTGAGTAATAAGTATAGTTATGAAACACTCTCTTAATATTATTACTTTTAAATTCAATGGTTAACTACTGCTTGGCGCATTGTGTGTGCTCTACCGACTCTACAATGGGGAGTGCTCTTTTGAATTCTGAGATGATGCCGTTACCACCTTTTTTGTATCGCACTACACGCCAAAAGACTAAATTCCATCCTCACCAACTGGACTCCTGGCAGTCCACAACGGTTCGCTTTAAACGCTGTTATCTGCCGCGCACCTGCAAACTATGGAATGAGCTTCCTTCGTAGGTGTTTAAAGTACGCTATGACATGGGTTTCTTCAAACGGAACTTGAAAAAATCCTTCAAGGCAGGCAACACATTGGCAGCCCTAGATGTAGCAAATGCCCGCCTGTTTGCCTTGCCTTTTAATAAAAAAATTAAATTGTATATTGAAGATACTACGAATATGTCAGTAATCTTCTATCGAGTGCCAAAAACAACTGTACAATGTTTCAATTCAATTGGACGAACTATGCTCGAATGCATACAAGACAAACAAAGATACCTTTTTATATAGGTATATACAAATTGAATTGACTGCCACGTTCGTCTAGCGCGAATCCTGCGCGTTTACATTTTTATGCCTGCTCTGAAAAATTTGGATAATACGCTCCTCTGCCAACCCCTTCGGGGAAATACACACGTGATATTGATAAGTTACAAATCAGATAACATAACTGATAGAGATCTGTTCAACTTTAAATCGGATTGACCTGGGGCTTGTCAGATTGTGTTAGATACTAGTACACACGCCAAGCGTAAAAAGAAACTTACGTGCGTTCAGCTGTAAATAAAGTTATGCATAGTTATTTCACATGCAATATCTGATTAGAGACGTTGTTAACTATAGATAATTGCTATCGGATCGTTATGGAGGCATAATCGCTGATTAATTATTAACAACGTGGTGCATAGTCAATGTGTTCGGTCGTCCGATCATCGTAATTATATTTGATATTTAGTTTCATGTAATTGCCCGTTTAAACAGAGTTTATGAAAGCATTTGAATTGAAAGTCTTTCAATTAACCGATTGCATCTATGATAGAGGTCTGCCGTTGTGCGCGCATCCCAGATAATCTACTGGATAGATTTCAATTGAGTATTCTAAGTTTTATTTCTTAAACACTTGGCCCGTATGGAAAAAAAAATATTGTGATATCTTCCTTTAGTGTAAAGTTTTGAGAAACACGATCACACGGTCACCTATACGTAGTCATGTCGCGTTACTATCCCAGGTGACATTTCAGCTACAGTGAAACGAATAGTATTATTTACAAGACTTTTGTTAGCAAAGTATATTTTGCCTTCTGATCTTTAACACGTTTTTTCCGTTGCCTCTAAAATACACCGTTACGATATTAAGCAACGCAAACGAAGTCGCGAATATCAGTTAGTGCTTAATATTTCCAAGTCGGATGGTTTGTATAAATTTGTAATGTCATGTTATATTACTATGACGTCGAAACATATCCTACTGGGCCCGTTAGGTCACTGGATAGATGGATTGAAATTAATTTGCTACTGTATATGAATAAATTCAGAATTTTTCATGGCTTTTTTTTTCTTTATTGGTCAAGGATAGAACCTTAGAATTTTTTTTTGGATGTGGAATGTTTGTTTTGCTTGGGGTGTGGCCCAAACTTGTTACCAAAAGACCAGTGACAAAATAGTTTTTATTTAATTAGACAACGGCGGGATCCTTCTCGTTGATTGTGCGGTCATTGACGGGCGAGATGACCAAAATATCTAACATGTGATTTCAATGTAATATCCGTAGAAAAAAGCGTGGTAAAAAAGAAGTAGAGGTAGCATGGAATGTCTATAAGGAAAGAAATGTTTGGGACTCGGTGTTCTCTGCCTT
>DWEC01002973.1:0-11058 GCA_018245735.1 Microceris miodesmiata
AAGTAGGTATAGCGCACATAACATATTTAACATGCCGTGTTCACCAGTAGTTAGCAATAGCACGAACACGAGCTGTATAATATATTCGTACTTGCGGTATGTAAAGACATTAATGCGTATACTGTGTTGGTGGACACAAAATAAATAATTAAATAAATAAATTAACATGACATCATGCTTATATTTCATACCAGGAGTTGGCAGAAAAATGGAGTACATTTCCGCGATTCATCAGTTATGTTAGAGATATGTACGTCGCACCATGCAATACCATACCAATACAACCATGAGAGGTATACGTATATGTATGTATGTAATTTATCAACCGTCTAGTTACTGTAACATACGCTCTCTTGATGTTTACTTAGGGATCAGGTGGCCGTGTGTGGAGATATCTCAAGATATTATTACTATTTTGTATTTGGGTACGAAACAATTTTGTCAAGATAGATCAAGACAGCTTTCTGCATTGCAGATTGAAGAGTGTATTTGACAATCACAATTTTGAAACACCCCATTGAACATTCACTGTATTTTCAAAAGGCCAAATTAATTAAAATCATGATTAAATTATTAGAGACTGCACTATTTAGCAATAATATTACACAGGGTTAGGTCACCGCGGTTAGAATCGTAATGCCCACAGACACTCGGTCGTCGAGACTTTATTATAGACTGTGTTTCTTACAAAACCGACTGTGTGAATGATTATTATTTGACGTATTTTTTTATTAACCTGCGATCACTCAAGCAGCTGACATTAAAACCTCATAATTTAAACTTAAGAGAAAAGGATATTTCTCTATTGTCAAGACGACCGTCTGAAGAGCCTCAAATAGTCAGAAGTGGCCATTTTGGCAAAGGAATGAGCGGGAAACCATGTGGCGATAACGATTTTTCCTTAAGGACCAGTCAACGTTTATTTGGAAAGCCCAACTTGCATTATCATGTAATTAAAATCGTTGGCGACAACATCTTTCATTCATTGTTATTTTCACAACGATTTATTTATAAACAATTTCCTTCGACAGCACTATCTTGATCAAGTCAACCGGTGTGCGAGTATGAAGATATTAATGAATATTTATAATAAGAAGCATGTCAGATCTAAAAAATAATATAATATAGAGATGCTTAAAATTTCTATTTTGATTGTGTTTTTTACATAAATGTTACGTTATTTATATAAATGTTATGCATTTATTATGGAGGATTGTAAACTAATTTGCATAGAGTCAGCTGTATGTGGTCCGCGTTACAATCTTCGTGGCGACATCAAGGACGTTTTAGAGGAAATACTTAATTTAATAGCGCTATGAACTGTAGTGTATTGTGAAGTCTATTGTGTGCTGCCCCGACTTTAGGGATGTTGAATTATTACTGGTGTGTGCTAAAGCGAAATTGGTATAATGAAATGTGGTACTGAGTCTTCAGTGACGGTGTTATTTCGCTTAATCTTAATGTAATATTAGTTTTTTAGTTTTTTTTTTTGAGGTGCAATCTTAATGCTATATGACTGGTTAGGTTTTTTTGAGTTCTAAGTTTGAATCATGCATTGTTCAATACGACTGATTAAGCACTATCTAGGCGACGTGCTGCATCTACAGCTGCACCCATTTTATTAACAAGTGAGATTGCAGCCAACGCGAGCCTATGACTAAATATAGATAGTTCCCGCACCTGGCGTGCATGTATGTAATTGACCTGGCGTGATGGTATAATAATAACAATAATATTGGGTTCTTCTAACGTGAAGTAACCACGGAGTCTAGATTTGTGCCCTATGTGTGGCAATGAACACACCGCCTATTACATGGGACTAATAACATACGAGCAACTGGTGAATCGTGGAAATGTAGTATACTCTATATATTCCTGCGACGAAGTACGATCGCTATAAGCCGGCATAAGCAAGTAGCAAGTATCAGAAATGTTGGATCTTTGCAATTATTATTTACCCTCCTTTTTTCAAACACATGCGTATCAATCGGGGCGTGATCATTGAAAAAAGGCCGGAATTAAAGAATCCTTTTCAATGAATATCCTGATGTCTTTAATTATGTTAATACACATTTGATAATTCTTTCCTAATTTACAAAGATCATTATCAGTGATGACCTGTAACAGCCAGGTCCTAGGTTTGAATCCTCCTCACAGAAAAAAGAAAAAGAAAAATTTGCATTTGAAAATTAAATATTAGTTGTTATCTTGATGAAGGAAAAGTATCGTGAGGAAATCGACATCACATACTTATGCACGAGGGTTTTTAAGGTGTGTGAAGTCTGGCAATCGGCACTAGGCCAGCGTGGCATACCGTGGCCTTAACCTTTCTTCATTCCGAGAGGAAATCCGTGGCCAACAGTAAGACGTTGAAAGAATCGATGATAAGTAATTACAACAATCATACAATACAATACATTGATTTAAATATGTAAGAAATGTTCTAGAAAGTTCTTATAGGTATTCTATTTTAGTCCTTAGTACTTTCTTCTTTTGGAAAGTCGTATCAGATTCCAAAGTCATACGTGCTTTGCAAGCGTATGTCCTAATTCATTTTTAACGAGTCATGATTATTTGTGTATGTTCTTAACATACATATGTGTGTAGCTTGCCAATAGAATATACGAGAAACAATTACGTTTTTAAATAATCATTAACAATCAGTTATCAGTTTAGTTTAGAGATACTAGTGGCCCAATAGCGGTTGAAATTCGATCGTAAATCATAAAAAAAACAGTTTGAGCGTTGTCCTAGGTTCTAATGTCAAAGACTATGCTGAGCATAGTATACTCATATAAATATTTTCTCTGTGCTACATATTGACGACAATTATTATTGACGTCTTATTGACGTCTCATGTCTGACAGTGACAACGGGAACGTAGATAATAAAAAGTTTATTTAGTAATTCAATTTAAGATATTTGTAATACATATTACACATTACATGAAATATTTAAGACACAATATTAATCTATTCTCAATTTGGCCACAGACTTCAACCAAAAACGAAAGAGTATACATAGGTATATGCGTGTGTGTGTCAAATGCATAGTAGTGTGTGTAATGTTTTGTTCATTAAATAGTGTATTTTTAGGCATTATTTTAAAAAAAAATATTAGCATTCTGCACCCCATCTCTATATAAATTTAAGTATGCCAAATTTCATACACCTCCGTCCGCGAAATTTTCGTAAATAGAGGTACAAAATTTTTGCTTCACGTATACCTATAATATACCTATATATTATAGATACCTATATTGATAATTATTGTTATTGTGATATCGCCGTTATTTGTCCCTAAACAAAATTCTTAGAGCTGCCATTACGATTTTCTTTTTATAGTACTTATGATGTCCACTTAATCAGTCCAACAAAGTCCTTGAACAAAACGATTAGAACTGCTCCTATAGTTCTTTTATATATGAATTTCAGGTGCATGGACTTGGACGGTGATGGGTACATATCTATGTACGAGCTGGAATACTTCTACGAGGAACAGATGCAGCGGATGGAGGCCATAGGCATCGAAACACTGCCTTTTAATGACTGTTTATGCCAAGTAAGTTCTTGTGTGACAAACCTAATGTAATGTAACCTAAACTAACCTCACCCAACCCGACCCGCACTTATCCAGCGAAAAATATTGATTTATGCTGGATAATTGCGGACGCTTTAGTCTTCCTCCTGACAAGAGACGATACCCAACAGTGGAACGACGGAACGGTTGATGATCATATTTTGTTAAAATAAACAAGACTGTAATTAATAATTTATTAAATACGCACCAAATTCAAATGTCATTTATTCAAAATTGGTTCATAAGAACTCTTTTCGTACGTCAAAATGATGCTACCACCGCTACGGAAGATGTCTCACTATGGAGAAGAAGCGGCGAAAGAAACTCCATAGGTGTGCTTATGTGTCTTTTAAAATCCTATTCACTTATCCTCATGTACCTGTAACACACCACTTTCTGTCATAATTTAAAATAAATAAAAATATATTAAAATTGTGTCATAAGTACGAGTCTCGTATATATAAACATTTTTCATTACAGATGTTAGACATGGTGCATCCGGCAGAAGACGGCAAGATAACGCTGTCCGACCTGAAGAGGTGCAAGCTCACGCCGATATTCTTCGACACGTTCTTCAACCTGGAGAAGTACCTGGACCACGAGCAGAGGGATCCTTTCGCGACGCAACGCGACTCCGATTCCGAGGTGAGAAATATCCCTCACATACACACCTACCCCCACGTTACCCATTTGTACCCACCTATTTCTACCTTACCGAACCTACCTCTGGCACTACCCTGTTTCTACCGCTGAGATACATACACTCGCCGGCACAATTAACCGCCCACCCTCCGAAAGTGTCACAACATTTGATTATGAGTAGTGACACGTAATTTGATGATTCTTATGTCTAAAGTGGCTACTTAGACAACGATTTATGGGAATTGTTGAGTCACATGCACCTTTTTAGTGTTTAGTCGAATTTTGACTGTTATACTGAAAACATTACGTGGTGCAAAATTGTGGAATTTTGTTTCTTATTCGGGACTTTATATTTTGTTTTTTGTTTTCCATTGTGGTATTCATTTTTTAAAACCATAAACATGCACAGGCACTGTGAGAGAATAGTTATGAACCGCAGTCAAATGCACTCCACGCTTTTCACTTTGCATTGAATTATTATTTTAGTAACTTAAATTTTATTATAATTTTATTTTGAGGCGATTCATTATGATTGATTGTTCGATCTTCTACTACTGTAATATTGAAGTCTGTCATTAAAAAATATTTTCTAGTTTTAGATCGATTAGCAATAAAAGCGTGTTTTTTAGTTTTTTTTAACTATTATTTATTTATGTCATACTCTATTTTAAAGTGCACATTTTGTGCATAAAAATATGAACCCAATACCTCTGAAGTGAGGGGCTGTATTCTAGGCCACTATCCTAACACTGCATTTATGACTGAAGACACGCAGAGTCATATAAGCTTTTCACGGCTCATTTCGTGAATCTAATGATTTTTTTTTGTCAAGCTGTATACCGGTACATTGCTCTATCAGCATCAGTTTGGTAAACAACAAAGAAAAGCTTCATTCGTTCAAATGAATGACATTCATTCATACTTAATATGTAATTTAAATAATGACAAAGCGGTCAACTTTTTTATCGTTTCCATTATTCGTCGCTTTGGTACTTTTCTCCGATAACTTATTAATGCTATAGCGGCGGAGTATATAAATAAATTAAGCATATAATTATTAAAAATATTATGATTAATAATTCTTAAAATTTACGTTAATTGTAGCAGTAAGGAGAATTAGTAGTTTCCGAGCGTTTCATTGACTTAATTTGTAACTTCACATTTTGTGATTCTTCTATAAAAATAAAATTATTTTTATACATTTTTTAAATTTAATCTGTTACGTTTTAGGGTCTAACAATTTGGAAAAAAGTATTTGCTCGCTAAGGAAGAATGTGACTGATTGACGAGACAAAAGTCATTGAAAGCGACATATGTAAATGAAAACATTGTTGAATTTAGAAAAGGGCGTCAGGTCTTTAAAGATAGGAATTTCTGGCACTCGATGCTTTCTGCCACCACGTAAGAAACCTAGCGATGATGTAATAATAATAATTATTATTTTCATTCACAACCGTTACCATAGTTTAGCTAGATCCTTACACTGTTCTAAATCGGTACGTTGGTATGCCGTGTCATTAATAACTACGCCACGTGCGAACTTCCAAAATATTAGGGGTCACTAGAATTTGTCTTCGCAAATCTATTCTGTTGGCTTAAGCAATGATTTTAGAATATAATTATGTACAGAATGCGCGTCTTATAATATTGATGTTCCTATTTTGGTACGCTTATTTATTATTTTACTATTGAACTATGCGTTTCTTTTTCCTATTCTATTCTGACATGCATCATAGTATTAGAAAAGAATGCGTTCGATAGAAATCTGAACTGTATGTATTATCCCGGGATATTGGAAAGCGTAAGTGGAGAGATGGTGATTTTTATGTATGTATGTATATTTTAGGCGAAGTTATAAGGGGTCTATACAGTGGGGGTCTGTTTGTAGTATGAGTAAGGTTAAGCCGAGTTTGCCACATTGGTCAAATATGATTTCACCCACTACATAAGCTTTTGTATTTTCATGCTTTTGTTATATGTATATTAAAAATAAGAGCACGGCTTCCCGCACCACCTACGTTGCTGGCGGTCTGCGATCAGGGCATTTAGCCGTGGCTAGTTAGTCACCAGTCGCATGTCATCATCATCAACCCCTTTATCGTTCCACTTTTGAACATGAGTTTCTCTTCAGAATGAGCTATTTAAGCTCATAGTATCGCCACACTGGCCAAGTGCAAGTTAGCAGACGCAGACGCATGGAACATACTTTTTGAGAACTGTGGGGAGCCCAGGGCAATCGAGCCCAGGGCAACATTTTGCAGGGATTCAACAGCGATACTGTCTTGCGACGAGCACGATACAGTCGTGATGCTGTTGCGGGCGATAACCGTGGCCCTACCCTACGGTCTGCGGGTTTTCTCGCAATGTTTTCCTTCGCTGCTATAGCAAATAATATTAAATTTAGTCGCATATCTTCTATTCTAGTTGATATTCTGTGGCGCTGATATAGTAGGTACGATTACCGATTAAAGACGTTTTATATGCCGCCATTGTCCGGTCAATCAGTTTTAAGTGTCGCTTCCTTAATTTATTTTATTACTTGCGGCTGTAAATTGAGCACTTTTTGAGCCGCTTATTGCATACACAACATGTGACACCTGGTTTTGTTCGTGCGAATTATCCAGTATTTTAATTTCATTATCTTCATCGTGATGATGATGGACATTCCATATTTTCCAGCATTTTTCCATTCTAGAACATATCATCACAAATATTCTTTCGCAAAGTATCTTGTTTGTAATTTCAAATGTCTGCAGTTATATATTATAAACAGTGACCGACCGGAATAGGTTTTTCAACCAGAACCACAATTGAAACCAAACCTTCGGCCCGTCTCTTAGTTACGATCGAGACTGAAACTTGCTTAAACATATTTAAAATTTCTATTGCATTTAGAAATACAGGGTATTTTAAATTTTGCACGACTCATAATCCGAAACATAGAGTGTGCTACAAAAAAAATTTACACATTTATTTACATATGCTATTTATACCGACAGTTCAATGAAATAAATAGACAATCATTAAAGTACGTAACAAATACATATATTCAATTTTTTCTATGTCATCAACAGTGGTCGAAATTGCGAAGCAATTCTGAGCGTTATATGGATCGATATGCCATTTGTCCCAGATTTATAAAATTCGGAACATTCGTTTACTATTCATATTATAGTTTATTGCAAATTAGAAACAGATTCATGCTTTTTTTAAGAAGTCATCATGCGCGATAGCTAAACCGGAAAGAAAAGGGCGCGTTAACTGACTAGGTTATTCATTCGGACGCGCTACACCTACGCGTCACCTCATAGCTAACGAAAATTAAGTATATAAGGGTCACACACGGTAAAATTAGCATCTACCTACATGATAAATTTGATAATACACAATGTTAAAATATTAAATAAGGATACAGAATGGAATTCAACAATGGTTACGTTTAAACGCGCAAATTCAAGTAAAATTAAACTCTGACTCGAGTATACTTAAACTCTTTTATTTGTCGCTTAAAAATAAAACTCAACAAAATAAATTTCAATACCTAATAATTGCCACTCGTATGAAATACCAATAAGCGCATGGCGCGGTCGAAAGATTCGGCCATTTTGTGGCCGAAACTGAAACTAAGGCCGAAACTAGATTTCTTGGCCGAAACTGGCCGAAACCGAACGATCGGTCGATTACTAATTATAAACAATAGAACTCATTGGTATAGAGACCTTCAACTAATTAGAATTTCTTATCTATATATTAAATGTTACAAAAGCGTGGGAAGTCATTAACCAATATGACACATTTTAAATATAACCCTACTCCTGCTGCATAGAGACACGTGTCAAAAAATGGAGCGATAAAAGAATTGGTAATAATAAAGAAATCCTAGTACGGTATGAAATATGACCGTTATATTTCGATCAGATTATAAAAAAATATAATTTTGAACTTAAATACTGTACTACGAACAGACACATTGAATTAATTTTTTACACTGTTTAACGCTTCGCCTTATTTATAAAGCTAGAGATTCATAAACAACAATGAAGTAGGTGTCCGTAATAAAAAATACGATGTGCTATGTAATACAAAACCAAATTCATGTTTAAAATGGACTCGTCGATCCATTTGTTTGGGTACTACGAAGCCACAGACACACACACACACACACGCATGCGTACACACAAACACAAATACAGAAGAACGATGATAATATTAACATGACAGGTAGTATACTACTATACTATACAGGTAGTATAGACATACTTACTAGTAGAAAACAAATTAAAAGTTGCTTTGGATAAATGAAATGAAATAAATAAATAATATAATGAGATGAAATAAATAAATAAATAGGGGAAGTCATTATGATCATCATCATCAGCCTTTCTTAGTCCGCTGCTGGACATAGGCCTTCCCCAAGGGGGTTTATTCCTGTAATCTCCACGCTGGGCTCGCGGGTTGGAGATCGCAGGGCACGGCTTCGCACCGTCGACGCTGCTGCCGTCGGCGGCCAGGTCATTTAGCCGTGCCTATTTAGGCTGTGCTATACCGCAATCAGCCAGTCGCCAGAGCCTCCTCTGTTATAGCAGGGTGTACCAAGTTCAGGTGAGGTTGGCTTGGATTCCTGAGATGGTGGTTGGAACCCCGTACGTCCCATAGGGGAAGTATCTAATCCAATTGTATATATTATATTATTATTACAATTATATGTATAAGCCATACATAAATATAACTCACATATGTAGATATACATAGCAAAAATGTATTTTACTTTTTTATCTTGTGTAAGTACGATGTGTGTTTCGTAAGTTTTTTGCAAATTATCATACCTACTATTATTTTTAAATAATTTGACCTACTTGACACCATAGTTCTTCCAAAAATTTATATGTATGTATGTATGAATTCGCGCTGGAGGAGCGTGGTACAGGTTTTTTACAGTTATAGTAGAGATCCGTACCCCCCTGCAAGACATAGACACGATAGCTACCACGATTCGAATCCATATGTATGTAGGTACATACGTGAGAACCCAATTTCCTGCAGTCTAGACCTTAAAATAGTTTTTTTATGAAGTGGTCTATGTTTACAGCCTTTTAGGTAAATTAAGCGTAAAAATTAAGCGGACAGGTCAACTGATGGTAAATGGTTACCATCATTTATGGAAATCTGCCACACCAGTATTTTTACTCTTGCATTGCCGGCTTTGAAGGATAACTGTCTTCATGTTTTTTGTGGCCTTTACGGCTGTACCGCAAGAAAATCAAAATACATATTTTGTTTCAGCCGGATGTGAGTAATACTGGAAGATAATATGATTCATCCTTCAAGTTAGGCACACTGAAACAGTTATTCTAATTTGGTTTTCAGGAGCAAGACATTCAAGAGAGCACGGAGCAAGGACTTTAACCTCATAAAGTCGACACAATATTTTAATCTCGCCACTGGCTTTTTAATTTTTTTTTATTCATGTCTTCTCATTTCTTATGGACAACTATAGTGTATACAGGTTGCCACGTGGTGTAAATTTAACTGAAATAATTCAAAATCAGTTTAATTTCGAGCGTCTTGGCAATAAGTTCACTGTCTATTACATGGGACGGACACATAACATAACTGGTGAAAAATATGAGTCTTACATTCTTCCGCCTAAACTTCGGACAAATACAGGCGTGATATTACGTTTAATTATCTGGTTACAATATAATTAACCTGTATTATTAATAAAATACTTAGTCATGTAAGACACACAATACTAAATCGAGCATTTTAGTACCTTGCCAACGCTGCCCAAGGATCCTGGTACGCAGCCAGCATTGCAGAAAGTATATGAATATTTATTTTGAAAAAGGAACATTCTGTATATAACTGCAATGCATTCCAGTACAATGCAATTATTTACCATCATTATAATTAAACGAAGCTACGACTAATACCCGCTGATTAGAAGTATCGTTAATATGTAAGTACTTCGTTATACGCGCTTAAGTACTCACCATGTACACACCCAACTTTAAGTATTAACTAATTGGTAATTAATTAACAATTCAGTATTGCTAATTTGCTAATAACTGCCACATTTATCTGTGAACTTATTAAAAAAAAATTTCGATGAGGAACGTAATTTTTCGCAAAATTTTTATTCTTCCCTTTCTGACCAATTTGACTTTCTATTTAATTTTTGTAACTAAATAAGAAGAAATAGAGACAAAAACATTTATGATATATTAAATAAAAACATTCTTACAACATTCTGTCAAATTGAAATCTCCTTGTCAGTGACATCTTTACCGAAACGCGGGAATTTATTTACTCCACAATAGTCATATACATATATACATATACATAAACGGGTTTCTAAGCAGTTGTTGAAGTTCTATGATCCATAAAATCACATCGATCAAGACTACAGTTCTGCTGACCAGATGTAAATGCGACACCATGTAATGACACAAAACTAGCCGTCTACTTAAGACGGCTAGTTTTGTGATTATTTTTTATACTATCTTATACAATGAAATGCCTGCATTTAAGACATTCAAAAGCTCTATTAGTTATATCTTATTTCTAACGAAGCTTTTGTAAGAAAATTGCTCCATAATCCGTCTTCGACGACTGTGATTATTAAGTTTATGGCCTCCATGCATTCTTGTGCATACCTCGATGCATTGAGTATATACTCACAACATTCTAATATAATAAATAATATGCTATATGGGTTGTGTTCAGTATATTACCATTTTGTACAATTATAAAGTTTTTTTAAATACTGTCTCTCTAGACAGGTTATAATAAGAATAAAAATACTAACTACGTAACTTCACACCTGTAATCCCCGAA
>DWEC01002974.1:0-11056 GCA_018245735.1 Microceris miodesmiata
CATTTCTTTAAGACACATACATATGATCATTTGACATTAACATTCATCCTTTTATGAACCAGCTTCACAGGTCACACAAATTGTTTCCGACCTGAGTCCACATCAGAACTACAATGACTTGACAGTTTTGCACAGTTGTTTTAATAGTCTTCTTAGATACGATCCTGGCAGCAAGTAACTTGATCATTGCTGCATAGTATATAGTTGTGTGCTAAATATGGAATGTAAATTGATATCAATATGCAGTACTGAGTGACCCAATTAATTGATTGATAGCTGCATTCTGGCGTCTCCAATGTATTTAAACTTATTAACTGGATAAGGCTATAGTATGGACTTTTTTCATACTGAGACAAGACTATACTTTTCTCATACAGGGAGCATACTACTCAATGGTAAGTCGTAAATGTGACAGGAGATTCGAATCAAACATAGGAAGGATCAGAGGGTTGTTGTTGATGATGATGGTGATCTCTATGTTATCATAAGTTGGCAACATACATATATATAAGGATGGAAAGGAAACTGTGTAATAAAAGTTTTCCCAACATACCTCATCTAACTGTTGTAGATATGCTCATACAGCCACTGTCATATAGCCAAGGATTATTGACCCTTCAACTTACTCCCTCAAGATATTATTGCTTATATTGAACGCTTCTAATTCAAGGCAAGTTTAAATAAAAGAAAAAACAATGTTATATATGTAATCGGAACAAACCCATTTAAATATTGATTTAATATTACCAATGATAATTAAGACTTTTATTGTTTGATATTATTATCTCAATAAATTTAAAATATAATTCAATTAAATCCCCATCTCTTCTATGTAAATGTTACTGCTAATTTCAAGATACACATTTAAATTCTTCAAGGAATATTGTGCAAAATACACAAAATAAATATAAAATAGTTATGTGTGGTAACTTTTAAACACATAGTAAAAATATGTATTTAACACATAGTAAAAATATGTATTTAAATAATTCGTTCACTGTGTATATTTGACATGATAAACTAAAACCTAGATTTCACAGTTTCATCAATTTGTAACAACAATTTCCTACTTCAATTTTTACTGACAAGTGATAAAAAGAAAAAAATAGAAATTGTTTCTTTATTCTTTGTTCTCATTATCGAAATTCGCAATTTCATTTCCAGTTGCGTTGTCAATATGTAGAATAAAATAAAAAAATGTTCAATCAATTTTAATACTGCACTATCTAGTAAATACTGAACATAATACCTGTCCAAATCTCTATAGATATAAGATATATCCAGATAAAACATGACGAGGCTTGGTTAGATAAAAGGCATTTTAACGAGTGTACGAACAAGATATGAATTGTGATATTTTTTGGGTACGATTAATAATTAATGTCTTACCTTGTAAAGGAACGTGGAATGATTGTGACTTGGCGAATTGACCAACGGCTGAGGAGTTACAGGCCTGGAGCCTCCCGACAGACACTGCGACGACGCCGACAGCCTCGTACCAACAATTTTCTGACACGCTGTAAATAACACACCGAATAACAATAACCACTATAACGTTAACAATAACCACAATACCACCAATAACAAATCACCATCCACTCAGAATACTCGCATCTTCAAACCAACGAACGACTTTATATATACAAAATTTAAATTTCCAACCACGACAACAATACATTTTAAACGGTAAATGTTCACGCACATTCAAATTTAGCCGATTTTCGACGGTCGCGCTCCTCAGCTCTTTGAATGTTGTAACACGAACTCCGTCGTCTCAGGCTCGATATCGGAGACATATTCGATTTGAAAATGAGCGTTTTATCCATCTCGCCATTCAGAATCACCACGACAATATTAAATAACACACAATAACAATTGGAATGCCGGTGACATTCAACGGCGATCGCGTCAAAAAATGTAAACAATGCGGAGCGTTGAACGAAGCGTACGAACGTATGGAACGTACGACCGCGCGCCGCCGACCCGGTGTTACCACTGCGGCGCACAGAACTCCCCATGCGTAGCAACATGAGCCATCTAATATCTTCATTCAGGACGCAACGTCACGCAAAATGATTCGTATGCGCGAGAATAAACAATATTGTGTAATCGATCGACATAATCAGATGAATTAATTTAAGTCGATTTACTCAGTATAGTCCATATTTCATCAGAATTAAGATCGTATCTTAACGTTTGCAGTTTTTTTTTTATCTAAATATAATGTACAACAATAACAATTAGGTACGTATTTAAACTTTATATTTCAAATCGGATGATCACATGTTGTTATTATAAAGCAATGCTAGGTTTTTTGTTCCAGAGATTTTCATTTGGTTATAAACACATAAAAAACTCCTTTACAGCACAGCAATGAAAAATTTTAAAATAGAACTGTAACTAAATATCGAATTGATTCTCGGCGAGCGAATGTAAAGAACAATTGGGATGACATCATTGCAACAAAAAAAAGTAAATTTATTCGTTTCACCGACCGTCTTGGAACACTCGTTCAACATTCAAGCCGTACGTCGCACACGTCTCATAGTAAGTACACCTTCGGAGTTCATTTGATAGCTTGCGAGCACGGTTGTCGTCCACTACGCGCGGGCTGCTTTCACTTATGGCATCTGGAAGAGTAACAGATCATTAAATAGGCAATAATCTATTGGAAACACCGGACGGAATTACAATATGTTAATCAATGGCCTCGTATCGTAACGAGGCAGATGTATCAACACGTGCGTGCGCTAAGTTATGGTATACATAATCGACCAAAACACTTTCTACTAAAGGTCAAAGGTGTTTATCGCAAGGCAAGGTTTTTTCCTATTACAAGATATTTTTATTTATCACAACCACTTTTTTTATAAGAAATGAGGTATTCCTTCATAAATTACGATATGTCTACGATACTAATGAATAATTCAATTATAATTTTTTCAATAGTTACATATATTTTTATTATTAATTATTACATGTATTACTTTCGCAGTTATATAAATCGAAATAGAAATATAATTTTCCAATAAAGAAATGACTGATATGCACTGGTACTTAAAATTTTTCATAATAATATAATATGTAGGTACTATATGTACGTTAATTGCAATATTGATAAAATTCGGATAATCGTATCAGCAAAAATATCACCACTGACCTTGAGTTCCGACAAGTATTATAGGAATTTCCGCGGAATTCCTATAATGGGACATTTTATTGAAGTAATTGGAGACCGTGTTGTAACTGATCTCGTTTTCTAAGCTGAACACGAAAATCACGGCGTCAACCCAAGATGTGAACTGTAACAAAAAAAAAGAATATAAGATCACAATAATGTATAACAGCTAAATACAATCATAATTAGTACTTGCTGCGTTACTTAAAACACCAACTATTATATAATCGACATCGTCACATATATTATTGTTATCATCACCCCTTTTGTTTCCCACAATTGGGACACGGGTCTCGTCTAGGAATGACAACGGTTAAAACAATAGTCTGCCATGATTGCAAAAGGGTTGCCAGACTTCGCACGCCTTACTGAAAATTATGGGGAACTAAGGTGTGCTGGTTTCGTCATGATGTTTTCTTTCATTCTTATGACAAATGTTATTTATTATAATTGTTTCTCAAAAATATACAATATTCTTAGGATACATAAGTACGTCTAACACAAAGTAATAATCAAAATGTTATCACTGATTTACTGCTCGTCATCATCTAATACGTACGTGTACGTAAATAAAATGACTTCATCGAGTTTCAAGAAAAATATGATAAGTTATTTTATTACGAATCTTATTTATATTAAAACGATAGGTACATATACCTCCGGTGGTTAGATCTTGCATCGAGAAACATTGTCTACGAGATTTGAAAAGAAATTCGCAAGCCCCAATGCAGAAGTGCCTGAAGCGCCTTTACCTGCAAGACCGCTTTTGATAGCAACCCTTAGGCACGAAGATACGCATAGAAGCACGAAGGTGTCAATAGATTCCGTTATTTACTTCAATACTTTAAACAATAATGATAAGCACAAAACATACATAGTGTTTACAGTCATGCACAAACAAATCAAACATAACATGCCCACACTATTTTTGCAATATTACTATTCTTACATAAAGTTCCCCAACGCGGGGGAATGCCAAATTATTTGTAAAGAGAAAAAAAACCCACCCCTATGTTTTAGCCCTTAATTATTACGTGGGGTTATGTCGTAGTGGCGGAGGACCGCGAAGGGTTATGTCATTCACCTACGACGACGTAATTTTTATGTTTGAATTACCCATAAAATTTTACAGCTACGGAAATTGTTATGAAATCATAAAAATACTTATTTGTAACCACTAATTTATACATACATATTATGAATGTGGAGGGAACACGACCGATCTGTAAGGAAATATTTGGCACTTGGCGCTTTTTGTCTATCCCGTAAGGGACCTGGCGTGAAGATAGTGTATGTATAGATACATATGTATATATATGTGATATCTTGGATATTATAATAATATACATAACATAATTATAATACTCGTATGTATAAATAAAATGTAGGTTTTAAGCAATAACAATTTTTAGACATTTTTAGCAAAGTAAAGTTTTCAGTGCACATAAAATATATCGTTAATATGATAAACAACGCAATCGAAGTCTCGTATATCAGCTAAATAATATAAATTTTATTAGTATTAAATCCGCCTTTTAAACAATCCTTGTCATGCATCAACCACTCTTTTGTATCTTGATGTGACAAATTGATGAGATATTACAAAAGAAAAATTATTTTTTACAATGACTGTGTCACCACTCATGAGGTATGCATTTTTCTACTATTTTCCATGATTACTTTTTTCTTTTCTCGTGTCTGATACTGCAATAATTATAAATTTCCCATCGTTTCCATTCATATCGTGAAACTTGGGAATGTTCTACACTCCTCTGCCTACCGTTCTGAGGATTACAAGGTGAATTACGTTCATATCGTAAAACGTATACAAAACCCAGCCAATTAAAAATACTATTTCGAATACGTTAAATAACTAAAAAAAAGTGGAAAAGACTAAAAATTTTTTTCGCAAAGTACACAACAGTAGTGCGTATGGAGAAATAACAAAACTCCCACTCGAATGAAGTTTAGACGTGCGCGAGGGAGCCACCCCCGTGTTCCTCATACAACAATTGACGTTCAAGACCCGTCATCCGGCCACGGGGCTCGTGGCGCAGATACGAGAGGGAGAGTCTTCTTGAACGTCGAACTCAGACCTTTCAAATAGACTACTCTTGTGTAACGCGAGAGGAGACTAAAGACAACGCCCAGGAAAATTACCTTTTTAAATTTACTCACCATAGAGATTTAATTAATACTATTACTATAACGGCACACTAGGTTATTTATTTTTACATATAATCATACCAGGTCCCTTTCGAGATAGGCAAAGAGCACGGAGTGCTAAATATCTCTGTATTTACAAACCCTACGTGCTGCTTTATAGAGAAATAGAAAATGTTTATAAGAGGAGTAAGTTGACGAGGTACAAATAGTAAATATCTCACAATAAAAGATTTCGCTCACATATGTTCTCTGTGTATGGCAATAGGCTCACCACCTATTCCACGGGACGTAAAGGTAACTGGTGAGACGTGAGAGTTGTATTAGACTTCTCTGCCTACCCCTTCTTTAGCAAACACACTAAAAGAAAATTTAATGAATAATACCTTTAACAGACGAGCAAGTTAACATGTTTGACGTAAATGAAAGGAGAGCTAGGCAAAGGGCCGTAATAGATAGAAATCTTTTGTTTTTTCTTATCTTTCTTCTTTCTATAGTTCGATAATAGAAGTGTGAAGATGTATCATTAAAACCTTATATCGCTTCACAGTTGAACAATGGGTACCGCTCAGAATGAGAAAGGGTTTAAGGCCATGATCTTCCACGCGGACCGATTGTGGATATAAGCGGTCTTCACACATCTTAGCGATCACCATGGTGAATTGTAATGAGATCAGGTTCGCTCACGATGTTGCCCTCATTATTACGCAACTGTCATTTAATTTTTAAACGCAGGATTTTTGTAAATCTGTGCGCGCCAGTATTTCAAACAAAGAAAGAGCACATAGAGTCACAGGTACATACATACGTTCATATGTATACATCAAATTAAATTGTATCAAAGAAAATGAAAATAAATCAATATGTTCATACAATAATGTCTAAATATAAGTAAAGTACGACCATCTATCTCGACATAGTCTACAGTGGGCGTCATATTGAAACTAATGATCCATAATAGAGTGGACATCGAACTTTTATCCGATCGTCCCTAACATTTTACGCAACGATATACTAAGCCTCTGATCTGATAATACAAAATTACAATATCTTTACAGCATCACGCAACTTGCTTTATGGGGTAGGCAGATACCACCGAGTGCCAAATATCTTTAGGTTTACATACCTGACGTACTTCGATGTACATCATTCCTCTGATATATATATTTTTTTACATATTTATGTACACATTCTGTGTGCATTTTCTTTCTAATAAATAATTAAAATATTGATAACAGCAGCAGTTAAAGTTAATGATAACATCGTATTTCATATCTTTACAGATTACATTATGCCCCCTAAAAAAAGATAACGAGTAATAATAATATTAATGTTTTGTAATAAATCGATACATCACATATTTTTTTCACTTTCCATAATCCTTACATACCGGACACACGTACTTGACATTCGGTGATGTCTGCCTATATCGTGCATGACTTAGCGTGACGTTGTACGAATAATTACATTATAGAATAGTGAAATATAGACGAAAGTCACACAGGGGCTAAGAATCAACTTCCAACTGTTACACCTGAAAGCCTATTCTATTAAGAGCCTGATGTAAGTTTAACCAACAAATAAATCAAAAATCAATTTACGCACTGCAAAGTCCCTAATCCTGTTGGATACTACTGAAAATTGAATAATTGTAAAGAGGATGCAATAATGCATCTATGGAGACTAATTAACGTCCAATACATAATATTATAAAACAAACGTCTTACCAACCCATTAAATACTGGATTCACTTTTAATCACATATCTTCCACTTCATTTATTTCATCATTGACCTGATATTCATGTTTCAATTTAATATTGATAAGAAAAGCATCATCAGAAGTGATAAAGGTCTGTCACTGTGTGTGTGCGAACAGGGCGGCGCGCTGGAAGCGACTGGGCGGGCGGGCGGAAGTTCTTCGCAGCCTTCGTTTTATCTCTCGCTCACACCCACCACGGCGACGTTTAATGAGCGAGACAGCTACAAAATGCATTCGCTTCGAGCTTTGCATTACATATATTTCACACCAACATTTCCACAGTTTATGCACGCTTAATAACTTTATGCGAATTAGCTAAAATATAATTTAAAAAGCAACATTATACCGAAGCGTTTTACGGAGATCGATATGTATATATAGGAGAGAAGTACTATTTACGAAATGAAATAAAAACTTTCCTTTGAAATATAAGACCGTTAAGAGGTTCGGTCTATGAATACGTTTATGCCCAGTGGGGCGTAAGAAAATCGTATCTGTCGAAATTTTTATTAAAGTTAATATTATATACGAATATTTGATTTGTTTTTATTCCTGTTGTTTTTATTACGTACCCATTTTCAATAATACCAATATAAAGATTTCATATATCTAAAAGGCCAACAATTTTTAAATAAGAGTCATTTCGAGCATGGTCAAGTATTGAATGATTAACTACTGGAGACTGACTTGACCGTCATCAAATCTTTCATATTTTCATTGTTGAACACGGGTCTCCCTTCAAAATGATAATGGGTGAGGCCATAGCTTGCCACGCTGGGCAAATGCGGATTGACAAATCTACTCGTAATATTGGAAGAGGCGTGTTCGTAAAATTTTTTTGTTAAATTTGTACTAAAAAAATTGTGTTTTTTCAAAAATATTTAATAGAGTGATTTAATAAATTGTATTTATTAATATATAGTAGTTGTTATTAAAGATAAACTCTTAAACACTCAGCTTAAAATTAGTTACTGGTATCTGAATTTAAATTTCCGTTTGCGCAATATTGTCTGGTATTTCGCATCGAAACAAAATGTTAGTAATATTTAAAAGAAACACATAATAGAACATCAAGAATGGAACCCATTCATGATGTTCTATTATGTGAAATGTACCAATGAAATTCATACATCCCACCATGAAATAGGACATGAGCGAATTCCCATACACCGGAAAAATATTCAGGCTCAGTGGTACTTTTGGGAAACTCGAGTTAGAAAAACCTAGTAAAATGCCTGAGCCAGGAGTTGAATCCAGGACGTCTTAGTTACGTGACAAACGAGAGAAAATTGTCAAAGCCTCAAACACAAACCTATTTAATTATCAGAAGAATATTCATACATATAGGTACATATAATGTAATGTACATAAAAACAAATATCCTGGCTGGTGATTCATAGCTTCTACTATATGCCTAAACGAGTAAAGTTAGAAAAGAAACGTAAAATTTGAACATTGGGTTTCTTTTATAACGTCAACGGTCGGTAAAAAAATTCAGATACCTCATACCTAAAACAAAAGAGGAGATGAGAGTTCGTTACAAGGTTCATACTTTTAAATGTAAAAACATCTGTAACGGTTTATATAATTTATCACTCCTTTTCATAATATCATTCCTGACGACGGTAAGATGGAATGAAAAGGCGCTAATTTTAATATTACAGATGTGAAAACTGCTAAAAGTAATATACATACACGCGGAAAATTCTTGGAAATAAATCACTTCATAATAAATAAAATTATATTATATTATAAAATTATAACTCACAAAAAATGGAGCGAAACAGGAGCGATACAGCAAGGGGGCAGACACTTAAAAATAATATACATATGTGCATGTAAATATATCTTAACGATATAAAACGAATCGCCCATCCCATCCGCACTCGGTGCTGTGTAATTCAATATTTCCCAGGAAAGCGGGAGGCACGTGTTGACGTGCAACTGTGACGTGGAGCGGCGCGGGCGTACGACGTGTGTGTATACTGTATGTACTTTAGTGTAAAGCCATGTGAATAAAATGCGTAATTTACTTCACGTATACCCACGGTCTCGGTAACTTTTTACAATACGGTCTATAGGTAAATATGTATGTATGTACGTATAATTTTTGTTTTGCTAATATTTACATCTTGAATACTTATATCATACTATCATCTATCACTATCATCTCTTAAATGTAATTTAATTAATTATTGACAATTATACAGCAAATCTGCGAAATCTGATGACGATCTGCGAAAGGCTGCAGGGAGATGCTGGATGCGACAAGCCGAGGACAGGGCGCGATGGCGCTCATTGGGGGAGGCCTATGTTCAGTAGTGAACTGAGATAGTCTGATTATGAATGACGAATTAATGAATTAATGTAATCAAAGATCTTGTGTAACACCTTAAGCTAAGATCCTTGACGCCAGGACAGGTAGTTGCGCTTTACTCATTAATAAATATAAAAGCTAATTCGTATATTCGCAACTCGCAAGTTTAATAATAAAAACTAGAATAGAATTACATTGTGTAATTGTGATTTAAATAAAAGTCATCTCTAACCACACGCTTTGCACCGAAGTAAGCAAAATAAATAAACTATTAAATTAAAAATACTACACAGGTATGTCTATTCTTAAGTCGCCACGTCGGGTCTCTTAGGAGGCAGATTTTATGTTTCACCCCTAATTTGAAATTAAATTAAAATTATTTGAGCCCGAACTAGACATCTTATGTAATTTTAGCTAAAGCTTAGCGACTAAAGATTATCACTAACGCAACATGCGATTGGACTAAAAGTATTCCATTTATTAAGTGAAAGCATAAATAATACAGCAAAGAATCGAAAAATTACAAAATGATAAAACAAAATATAAAAAAGACAACGTAATATCACGCCTGTAATACCCGAAGGGGTAAGCAAAGGAGTGTCGTACACTGCCACGTTTCACCAGTTACGTTTACGTCCCATGGAACAAGTGGTGAGCCTATTGCAATACACCGGGCACATATCCAGAATCCGAGTCACTAATAGAAATTCTAAATAAGAAATAAAAAAGATTGAATTTGAAAAACAAAAAGAAATGATTAAAGAAACTCACCAATAATGGCCGCAAGGACCAGGAACTTCATATTGGCGCCTTTACCAGTCTCAGTGATAGATGATCAGACCGCGAGAAGATCTCTTCTGACTTCCTCATGGCTCACACCAGCTTTTATACCCAATTACACGCGCGACGGTTGACCTCTGAGGGTCCAGATAGCAACTTTGTAAGACGCGGAGTCAGGGCGGCTCGTCGATAACAAATCCTGCGTAGTGTTAGTTAAATCACTACTTTGTACGATTAAATATAGCCGTGTACTCGTTAGTAGCAATAGTATATAGTATTTATTTAAACCGTGTAAGTAAACAGCCTATCTGTCCCAGTATAATTTTTCCCTCCAACACAAGGAACAATGATCTATGAAGAGAATGATGAATTTATATATTTATCTCTTATTATTTGGAAAACAGACGATACCTACATATTGAAGAAGTAAGTTAGGTCTGTAAGAATATTGCGATTTGGTGTCCGGTGCACTTTGTCTAATCCATAAGGTACCTGCCATGAGGATATAATAACAATAACGTGCATTTACTCAAAAATTGTTTATTTATCCCGCTATCTATTTTATCTATCTATTTTATCTATCTATTTTATCTGAAGAACCGAAAAACCGAGGTTAATACTTAATAGCAGAGAAGGTGGATTTCATTGCGTAGGAATGGCAGTGCGTCCGCAGACCTGAGCAAATGATTCTGACATTTTGAGTTATGATGGCAGTTCTAAGTTTTGTTATTCATACTTAGTATCACGCCCATAAGCCTCGAAGGGGTAGGCAGAGTAGTGTAGTACACGCTTACGTTCCAGCAGTTTACTTTCAGTCTTATAGAATACGTGGTGAGCCTATTGCCATACACTGGGAGT
>DWEC01002975.1:0-11055 GCA_018245735.1 Microceris miodesmiata
CTGGCCGTCATCTAACACTGACCTTACTCCTCCACCTCCACTGGATTATAATTTATGATCAGTTTTAGAGAGTAAAGGTTTGCTCAAAACGTCATCATAATTTGGGGTCCCTAAAAAAATCCATACGATTGGCAGTGACGAATTTTCCTATAGAACAAGTGCTTGCTGCTAATAATAACTGGCCTCAATGTTTAAAGGGCTGTATTGCAGCCAAAGGAGACCACTTCGAAAAAGCTTTATATATAAATGTATTAAACTAACACACTGTAATAGTAATAAATGTTATGTACAATTAAAAAATGTTGTTTTTCTTTGTAACAATATTTATGGCAAGACTAAGTATTGACAAGATAATAGAGATAATATATCTAGAGTAAGGAAGACATATAGCTGTCTGTAAGCAGCAACGTCCGAAGGTTAGAAAGAGAGAAACAATCACGATACCCTACCTTTGTCTCTCTGTCACAACTGACGCATGACTCACACTTGTGATACTTGTGTGTGCGTGAGTAGAAAGAGACCGAGAGATAGGTAGCCTCATTTGCTTTCTCTTTTCTTTGATGGACACATTTTACCCCTACTCTATATATAATATCTGCTACTGAATTGCTTTTAAAATAGATTGAATTTTTATACACAAAAATTTTGTTTCAATCTGCTCTACTTACCAACACATATTAAAATAAACGCTGGATCAAGAGCAATTTTAGTTAGTCGAGATAGATTGTTAAAAGTGTCTTTCTCTGACCACGCCCACACGCCCACCGCTAACACTATCAAGCCCAGAAACTGGAACAATGAAAAAAATATATAATCATGAATCACGTTGTAAGTTGTTGAACTTACAAATAAGAATTTAATGATATGGAAATACATAATTTTTCATCTTATGAAGAGGGAGATAGATTTAGAAGAAGCATTCAAGCCTGTAAGGAAAGACATATGGCACTCAATGATCTGCTGTTACCCTGTAAGGGAACTGGTGTGATGGTATAATTTAATGTGAAGGAAGAAGTAGTAAGTTGGGACCAGTCATGAGCGGTTACACATCTATGCACATGTTTCCAAGAGGATGAAACTGTGGGCAGATAATAAATTATTTTAGAATGGGAGCATTAAGGTCTGCCACACTGACCAAGTGAGGTAGATGCATTCCTCACACCTCAGAGAACTTTTATTTACTCTAAGTGGTGCAGGTTTCCTCACATTTTTTTCCTTTACCATTACAGCTAGTGATGTTTGAACTTAAAACATACATTTTTGTAAAGAGGCCTGCATCATGTATTTGAACCCAGGAACCCTGATAATCACTGCTACAGTAAATTTTAGTTTATAACCTTTTCAGTACATTATCACCATTTGCCTCTCAGTACCTATAATAATGTAACAGTATGTTTTGATAGTTTAATTATGAGAAACATAAAAAAGTAATTATATGTGAATCAATGCTAAATGTTTATTTATGGTAGGACAGATTTGAATACGGATAAATATTATTTTACTACTACTCTTTCACTGTGAGAACAGCAATAAATTATAAATAAATTTTGAATGTAATGTTTATGATAACATTGAAATTGGTTTTGAGCCTAATGTACAATCTTTATTTTATTTTAAATAAAAGATTATTAGTGCGTCCAAAAAAATTCAATTAAAGGAATAGCCTTAGAGCAAAATAGATAAAATAACAGCTTTATTGTACATCTACAACACATTTCAATAACTGTCTTTAAAAACAATTATCAAGAATTAATTTTAGAATGATTTTTTGTTTTAAATTTAGAAGTACAAACGTGATAGGATTTGGTTTGATTAAAATTAACTAAATGTCATGAGAGCATTACAGCCTTGAATTGACCACAAAGGAATAGAATTTATCAGTAACATACCCCTAGGAATGCATTTATCGAAGTTTCAAAAGGAAACTAAAGTGATTGTTTTTTACAAAAATATAACAGTTACTTACCCAAAATAAAACATTCACACCAAATATAACATATTTTAAACAACAGCTGACCTCTGTGGTGTCACGTCGATATTTCCGTATAGGCATGTTTATTGTTTTATTTATACCATTTTTTAACTTATACAATTGAATTCCTTATTTAAATGAGATGTTATGTTTTACTTGCACCATATTTTACAATTAAGTGTTAATTACTAAATTTATCTCGAAACAATAAATAAATAACAAGTAGGCCAAAGCCAAATCAACCGAACCCACACTGAACTAAATTCCGTTCATTCGCTCTCCGCTTTCCACAAGAGTGAGACAGCAAGATGAAGAAGACAATGTTGCCATATGCAACGAGTTTATACGAATTAAGCAAGCAAAGTGTTTGCGGTTTTCCCTGTTAAATCCTAGTATTAGCTGTAATCTGGAACTGGTGACATCAACATTAAGAATAATTTGTATCCTCTGAATAAATTATTATTCTTGCTACTACTAAATATTTATTCGTAAATTTGAAGACTTCGGCGGTCTGCACTTCACTTTGATACCTTATTGATTATTGATTTTGATTTTTTTGATTTTTTTTTATTATTTATAGTTAAACTTTATTTCTTCGTCGTTATTTGGCCGTGTTGCTGTCCAAAAAAAAACCACAAAAAAAGGAAAAACCGAAACCATAGCGCCTATACATAATAAGCATAAATAAAAGATTACTATGAGGTCTCTGGAACGTAGAAGCGTATTATAAATTGTTGTTATAATTGTATCAAGGTACAAGAATATCTTCAGTATGAAGTTATCTTAAACAGTCAACACGTTCGTTCATACTGTGCTTCAGAGTGGTAACATCTTTCAATATATTTATTGAAGTACCAAAAACTTCATTCGTTACTTTTAGTGTTTTCAGTACAAATACCCATACATTTTTCTTAATAGTTTTATTTATAACATATTACATAAATAAAATTGTCTCCACCTATTTTTAGTTACAACTTTAGTTAGAATTACAAGTCTTTCCGCCGGTCGTATGTTTCTGGATCCAGTCTATGTATTGGCTCACTTTTGTATACACACCTGAAATATAAATGTTATAATAAATATATGGTACATACGAAATAAAAAACGATGTCATTATAATTACGGCATGAAGTAAAACACGTATTGTGGATTAATAACAAAATTAGCGTTACGTATGGTTGAAGAACAAATGACAGCTACCGTTACAAAGAGCCTAACCGCAATTTTGACGAAACTCATTCTTACCATGAAATTATTCTTTGTTTTTTCTCACTCTGTGTACTGAGATATTATTTTTAAATACTTATGCCAGGGCCCTTGCGTAATTAGAATTAATAAAAAATATGAGTACTAATACCATCCATTCTTATTTTATTTATATTGTAAAAGTAAATAATATGTTTCGGTTTAATTGTAAAAGATAATAAAATAAACATTGAGTTAATTTGTTTTAGATATACCTATTATTTTGTTCAAACATGATTTTAGGCGTTGCCACTAGACCTGTACGCATGACGTCATTTTGTTAAATAAAAAAGATGATCAACTACTTTATGTATTCAATACTATTTTATTTATTTTCTCGTCCTTGACGCAAGCAGTCGAACAAGTAATTTGCAGTTTGCATACTGTGTATCATAAAGGTATTAGAACACAAAAATATTAGGCGCATTTTATTAAATGTAATCCCTGAAGAGGTGGACACAGGAGTGCAGTAGAGTCCTCCCCTTCGTCAGTTACGTTTACGACCCGCAATGTAATAGATGGTAAGCTCATCGCCATACACCGAACACAGTTCCATACTGCAAGTTTCTACTAGAAATTTATACTGTAAAATATACGTTACAAAATTTCAATAGTACTCGAACCGGGAATCGAACCCAGGGCCCCTCGATCAGCAGTCCCGTTTGCAAACACTCGACCAACGAGGCAATTGCGTCAGCATTTGCATAACTTTTTCAATATCATCATCATCATCATCAGCCTATCTCATTCCACTGCTGCACATAGGCCTCCCCGAAAAGGGGGTTTATGCCCGTAATCTCCACACTGGGCAAGCGGGTTGGAGATCGCATATATCAATATAGAATTTTCAATATAGATATTCTCAAATATATCACTTCACCACACTGTTTATATTCTGTTTTCTTTTATTTGTAAGTATTATATAACTAGAAATAGGTACCTAAATAGGAGAAAAAGGTACATGAGACTGTTCTTTTTCATTCTAGATTCTGATATTTCGTAAGAAGTTCTATCAACTATTATTATCTATCAAGTATCATCGATTTTCAATTACCCAGCAGTCGGTACCTGGGTTTTTTATATATTTATTTTAACAGTATAGATATATGAACCAAAATAACAACATTCTTCAAGTCTACCTACACAATTGTCAATGCTCTAAAATTACTTACCAGGATACCTTGAATCAGCACATCCAATTCCCCAGGATACGACACCTGAACAAACATTTTTTATTAATGTTTCAACCAAACAATACTAATAAATATCGATTTATCAACGTAACATCACGCCTGTAATCCCCGAAGAGGTAGGCAGAGGAGTGTAGTACCTTCTCACGTTTCACCAGTTACTTTTAAGCCCCTTGGAATACATGGTGAGCCTATTGCCATGCATCGGGCACATATTCAGACTCTGAACCACTATTAGAAAATCTAAATTAGCAAATTTTGTACTGTTCGACCCGGGAATCGAACCCGGGACCTCCCGATCGGCAGTCGCCATTGCAACCAACACGACCAATGAGGCAGTCAAGGCAGGCAGGCAGGCAATCAAATTATTAAAATATTTATAAAAGAGTTAATTAATTTTTTGTTCATATATCGTGTTTACATTAATTAGTTTCTTCAACATACCTGCTAGTACGTATCTTCCATCCGGTTCGAACACAACAAAAGGGCCTCCACTATCACCCTAAAACAAAATATTATACATTATATGAACAGTTTTGATGGACAGATTGTTCTTACAAACGTATCTTTTATACCTACAAATGTTGAAATTTGGACTACATCACTGCTCCGAGTATATTTCACTATCAAACGTTTTATGTCTATCTGTATACCTACATACTGGAATTCCGATCCTAGTGCGGCTATCCGAAAAAACAAATTAACATTTATCCGGTACATAATATAACCATGGACAGTACTGGTATTCCATATACAAGTACCAGATTAAGAAAAATAGAGGCAAATTAAAAAGATCGGTAAGATTGCCATTATACGTCTTAAAAAAAATTCTAAGGTCTGTGAAATCTGCCAAACCGCACTTGGCCAGCATGGCAGACTATGGCCTTAACCCTCCCATTATAAGAGAAGAGCCATATTCCAACAGTAGAATGATAAAGGGGTCGAACAATTATTTTTATCATAATTAAGAATAACATTGGTAGAAAGCTAGAAATATACTGGCACGCAGCAATTACCACCTACTAATTAGCACAATCTATGAGTAGTGCTATAAAAGGAACAATTAATATGAATAATAATAGGAACGAATTAAGAAGGCCATTAAGAACCGAATTAAAGCAGGTAAGAAAATTAATCTCCATTTCAAATACATTTAGAAATGCGGTTCACGCGTCTATGTTAGTACAGAAGCTTTCTTAACTCGACACGAGCCTAACGATGTACGAATACTGATCAGCTGTACCTGGCAGCCGTCTTTGCCTTTGGAGAAAGCACACATCATCATTGGCTGCAGATGTTGCGCCAGTTTACTCTTCATGCAATCCTCATCCGTGAGAATCCGTAAGTTGGCTCTTAGGAGCACTTTGGATGAGGATTGCTCAACACCGATGCGTCCCCAACCAACTATGATCCCAACTTGTCCAGCGAAGTTTTGCTCTGAAAGTTCTCATAATTAATAATTATATAAGTATTCTTTCAATTTTACTAAGCATGATTATGCATAGGCTAGTGTGTGTGTGTGTGTGTGTGTGTGTGGATACTGTGACAATTATTATACAAATTAAACTTACGTCGTTCCGGTAAGCATATTGGAATCACGGTGTCACTAAATTCAACTGGCAGATTCAATGTCGCTATAGCTATGTCGTGGGTATCACGAACCGCTGACGAAGTAAAGCCTTCGTGTATGATGGCTTTGGTTATGTTCCTCTTCTCGACACCTGTCAGATCGTCCAAATTGTCGAGACCGATCAGTACTTCTAACTGTTTGATGTTATCCCTAAAACAATTTAAATATGCCGGTTGCCGATCGCGAGGTCCTGGGTTGAAATCCCGGGTACGGGTGCTATTGGATTTTTCTAATTTAGAATTTCTAGTAGTCACTCCGAGTATGGGACCTGTGCCCGATGTATGGCAATAGGCTCACCACCTATTCCATGGGACTTATATGTAGCTGTGAAACGTGGGAATGCAGTATACTGCTCTGCCTACCCTTCCAGCGATTGTAGGGGTGATGTTAAGTTTTATGTAATATTTTAAAATAATAAAATAACTAACTTAGCATCGTGTAAATAGGTCCAAAACCTTTCTTATAATAATTTCGCTTATAATAAGTTCTCAAATGATTTAGTTAACTAGAACCAGTCTTGAATATCACATCAAAATAACTTTTTGTAATAGATTAAAAGTACATATTTTTTTCCTAACCCCATTTCCACGTTCATATTTACGAGCTATATATCGTGAAATCAGATCTTGTCGCGATTTTCTATAGTCACAATATTGGTACACTTGCATTAAAACATGGGGCAAATCACGATTATGTTATATTAAACAAACATACTCGTAACTTCTGTCTTTCTTCTGTAAAATAATTAATTGAACTATTCGAAAATGTCTTCATTGTTCTCATTTACTTACCATTTAAAACAATGCCCGGCACTAAGTACGTGCTTGTCTGTTACCAGAGCCCCGCCGCAATGCATGCGGTCGTTTTTACGTATCGCAACAGTCCAAGGGAACGAGTGGGGCTCCGCCCTCCGACCCCCGACTATCCTCATAGCAGGGATTG
The DNA here is from genome assembly GCA_018245735.1 of Microceris miodesmiata. Lineage (NCBI taxonomy): Eukaryota > Metazoa > Arthropoda > Insecta > Lepidoptera > Hesperiidae > Microceris > Microceris miodesmiata. Next base: position 6,980 of record DWEC01002975.1, read on the forward strand.
CGTCCGATGGCCTCCCACATTCTGTTCATACATATTTAATTATTTTCTTTTATTCAACTGCGTCAAGAAAATAATATATTTATTCATTTACTTTAACTTCGTTGGATCACGTAAGGCACGTAAAAGAAATAATATGATTGATTAATGGGTATATAGGATAGAGATAAAAATACCGAATGCTATAACTTTAGTGACGTAAAATTCGAATATTTAGTTAGTTTTAACAACAACGTTTACCTACACGCAATGAATCTGTTCGTTTTGATTTAATGTGGTTTAAAATACCTCTCTTTCGACACATATATATATTAAAAATAGTAATTTTATTGCTTTTCAGGAAACGAAAATATGAACACCTTACACCATACGATTATAACAATAAAATGAATTTTACTCAGTATTTTACGAGTTACTTATCGTACCTACAACATGGCTGCAGTGCTTGAAAGCATTGTTGAATTCGAATGCGAAACCATGTATATACATATATATTAACTTAAAATAATTATTTGAATAATTTAGATATTGGTGACTCGGAATTTGACTGTTGAAAATAAGCTGTAGTTCAATTTTAATTGAATAATTACTTACGACAATCAGACCCCCAAACAGGCAGCACCTATGAAAATAATTTGCTTTGTACAGCACAGGATCAAAAACAAATACTATCAATTGAGAAAAATATTCCTTACTACCTGTATAACACCGACGAAGAAAATAGTGGCCAGCATTTTACAGCAACATACACCGTGTCAGCACGACACTCTACTGTTTTCCACGACCAGTGTATGACGGTTATTTACGTCTTGCACCGTTTTGTATCGCACAAATTATCCATGCTGTAATGTCCTTGTATTTGCGCGAGAGATTAAAATCCTCATGCACGAAAACCGTAAATGTTACCTTTGACATTTTAAAATACAATGTTTTATATCAAAATAATACAAGCAAATACAAAATCTATTTATTTTACGATTTCTTTTTTATAACCTAAAAATTATGTTACATTTACGTGTGCAATGTGTTCAATTTTTAAGTATTGGGTAAGTATAAGAGCTAGGTTTTGAATACATTTTATTTAAATAAAGTCAACGAAAACTAAACGTAACGTCTGCTCGGGTACATATTACAATACAATTAGCCTTGTCCTAAACGGGTCGCATAGTTCTAGTTTTCTAGGTACAATCCATTTGTCACGTACAGATGTACCCACCAAATAACAATGCACCTATGTCAGGATAAATATTCAACTACATAAACTTTACTACATTTAGAAATTAAATTAAATGTTTAAAGCATGTACTCGTAGCTTGCTTTTAACTTATTACTATTATTACACTAACTCATCAATTTCTTAGCAACGTAATCGATTAGTCGAAAACTAAACACAATATGTTCCAGATGTCGTCTCATTCTTGATCCATGAAATATATTTTGATACTATAGTGTAAACACCTGTAATCATACACGAAAATATTGAAAAGTAGTTAGGTGAAAAACACATATGACATACGTAGTTTTAGATGTAAAAATGTATAGCTGAGTTTTGATGAAATAAGCTATACAGATAATTTACGGCACTGAAATATAGGTTAACTACAAATGCTCAAAACTTCAAAGGCTCGTAGCAACCGATGAATACTCTCACTATACCAAAAACCCTTTCCATCATCACTTAAAATTCTGCTGGCATCAGTGTTAATAAAGTATGTGCATACCTGGAAAATCTGGCTTGGCACAGTCTATACCCCAGGATACGATACCTAAAACATGATGTGAAACAAAATAATGCAAAAATACTCTCGACAAAATTCAGATTTCATAAATAATGAATGTAACGCATCACACATCACATCATCAGCCTGTCTTAGTCTACTGCTGGACATGAGCCTCCCCTAAGAGGATTTTTGAACCAAAGCCCCACGCTAAACATGTGGTTTGGAGATCGCAGAGCAACGCTTCTCGAAAGATCTACACTGTTCTCGTCAGCGGTCTGGTTCCTTAGTCATGCTTATGTACAACAGAACGCGCTATACCACAATCAGCCGATCGCCAAAACCCTCACACGGAATGTACACTTGAATAAATAAATAAATACTTGTAACGAAATTTGCCTACGTTTGGCTTACCACTCTGATTAGTTAGTTTATAAACATTTAAAGTATACAATTCTTACCAACTTGATACCATTTCTTATCATTAGTTTTTGAATGCGTTGCAAATAGTGGTCCACCACTGTCGCCCTGTGAAAAGAAAATTCTTAGCCACGATGAAGTAAGTAAGTAGTTTCGTATTATAAGCACTTGAATACTAATAATTTCATCATCATCATCTATGCCCGTAATCTCCACGCTGGGCATGTAGGTTGGAGATCGCAGGGCACACCTTTCACACCGCCGACGCTGCTGCCCGTCGGTGGCCAGGGCATTAAGCCGTGCCTATTTAGGCTGCGCTATACAGCAATTAGCCGGGCGCCAGAGCCTCGTCTGTTATAGCAGGGTGCAGCACGTGTAGGTGAGGTTGGCTAGGGCTCCTGAGATGGTGTTGGAACCCCTTACACCCATTTAAATACACTAATATTATATTGTTATCGTCCACTGCTGAACATAGACCTCTCCAATAGTACCTACGTCATTGGACTCGATCTTCCTCACTTTGCGAATATCGTCCCTCTAGCTAAGTAGAGGGACGATATTTCGCAAACTCGTAGAGGGACGAAGGGCGTCCTACGCTACGTGTGTCAAGTCGTGGTCTCCTATCTTTACTATTTTAAAATCGGTGTAAAGTTTATACAAAGGGTTTCGAAAAAGCGACCGATAAAGACAGATGTATTGTACCTGACAAGCATCCTTCCCAGAGCTGTAAGCGCACATCATGGTGTCAGTGACGAGATTATTCTTGTAAATAGTTGTTTTGCTACACTTAGTCATATCAACCATTTTCACTTTTGTCTCCATCAAGTATCGCGAAGACGTTATCGCACCTTGCCTCGTCTTGCCCCAACCGGCTACCGTGAGTGGGGTACGTTTGAAATCCATATCTGTTCATAAAACAATTATTACATTGATTAATAAGCCACATTAATCCATTGATACAAAAGACAGAATAATAATAATTTCGTTTGTAAAGACGTTTTATAAAATTATTTATTAAAATAATGTAGATGTATATTCGTGTCTCGTTAGTACAATTTAGTGCCTCGTTGGTACAGTTTGTTGCAAGCGCGACTATCGATTGGGAGGTTCTGCGTTCGAGTACGATGGGCCCGGGGTGCCCGGTATATGGCAATAGGCACCTATTGCATGGGACGTAAACCTAACTGGTGAAACGAGGGAGTATATTACACTTCTCTCTACCTCTTGGGGATTACAGGCGTGATGTTAAGGTTTTTTATTACAATATCTTACAATAATTAGCAATTATATTTCACAGTTGTCCCACTGCTTGAACATCATAAACAGTCTGAAGCTTACCATAGGACAATTTCTTTCTGATTTGATGGAACTTGGCAGTAAATATTACGTATATTAGAATTTCATTATACATACCAGGAGACGGCAAACAGATGGATCTAACTTTATCCGAGAACTTCAGTTGCTTGTCGAGTGTCAGTACAGCGATGTCGTTGATATCTCTAACAGCGTTAGAAGTGAATTTGGGATGTTTTACCCCGTTCTTTATGCGTAAAATTGAGTAAGACGTGCTCAAACGATCGTGCATGCCTACATGCACCGTTAGATCACTGTAATGGACCCTACAAAAAAGTTTTAAATTCATGGGGCGGAAGGTCTAACGAGTATTCAAAATTCAAAAAATCATTATGTTGAACATAGAAAAATTTCGAAGCATATACAAAAACTGTAAATTTTGCACTACGAAATTTTTCAAAAATATCTATATCAAGAGCATCCAAACCCAAAAGTGATGCAATGACCAGCGGTAAGAATGTGATAGTCTGTGATAATTGCGCCAGCACAGTGCAGCTTCGGTCCCAACATGAGCGACACCAGCCACGGGTACTGATGAGGTTCCACCGTAGACCCTCCAACTATGCGGCGATGGCTTCCCGCAATACC
>DWEC01002976.1:0-11054 GCA_018245735.1 Microceris miodesmiata
GAAAGTTTACGCTGCCATGCACCCACTATACAGATTGAAAAATTTTCTTCCACTCAGGACCAAACTCATGCTCGTCCTTCCTCACTCGTTCTTCCCATTATTGATTATAGTTACGCGTGTTTTTCAGAACTAGCAGAAGATCTTCTCAATAAACTGGAGCGCCTCCTTAACAATGGCATCAGGTACAGGTTTGGCTTACGGAAATTCGATCATATCTCACATTATAGTCGGCAAATTAAATGGCTCCGTATTCGAGAAAGGCGTAGCTCCGGGATTCGCTCATTACCTTTGAATAATCTTAAGGTGAATATTCCGCGGCATAACACTAATTTTTTTCATTACTCTTTCACTATTCAGGCTACACTACTCTGTAACTCCCTGCCTCAGGATGTAAAGCGATCATCTGATTTGCGATTCTTTAAAAAGTGCATCTGGGACCACTTTCTCAATGCAGTAGCGACGGATAAGCTATAGTTCTCCTTCACCAATTTTGTAAGATAGATAGATAAGATAGATAGATAAAAAATAAAATTGAAAAATATTGTTGTTGATAAAATACCTGATTTCATCAAGGTTCGGGAACACACTGTATGTCTGCACCAACTTCTTTGGGAACCTATCAGATAGATGTTCCAGGATGTATGAACCCATACCGGATCCTGTGCCACCAGCTATAGAGTGACATAATACAAAGCCCTGCAATGAAAGGGAGAATTATTTCAAATACATACAATTTACAGTGAAAGTACTCCAGTCTTTCCCAATTTCTATGAGGTGTAAAAATTAAATTAACTTTTTTACTGGTTGAGTAGTTGCAAGTGTGGCTGCCGATCGGGAAGTCCTGGTTTAAATCCCAGGTCAGATAGTATTTAATCTTTCCGACTTAGGTTTTCTAGTTTAAATTTCTAATAGTGGCTCTAAGTCTGAATTTGTGAAGCAACAGGCTCACCCACTATTTCATTGTGGGACATAAAAGTAACTGCTGAAATGTAGGAATGCCCTACACTCCTCTGTCAATCCCTTTGGGAATTACAGATATCCCATTGATTACATTATGTTATATATAAAAGCTTAAATTTTACCTCTTACAAAATGCTTGAAGCAAGTACAATTTTTATTATGGGGGCTTATCAATACCAGCAAGTATTTATTATCCTTTTATGTTCACTGCCTTAATCGGAGATTCATAAAATTCTCCTGTATTCTGTGGCATGTTGACTTTCAAATGAATATTTTTTCTTTCAATTCTTTTAAATGAGTTCATTCCGTCGTTATTTTTCTCTTTATGGAAAGCAAGTGAAATATTGATGGCTGATGTCATCAACGCCATATTTATAACCATGGCTTGACTATGTCAACTCACACCCAGTTAAAGCTCAACTAGAAAGTCAGCAGGTGTATATAATCAACTCACAAGCAGAATTTTAATAATTTGTGTGAAATCTTCAAAACCCCTATTATTTTAAACTACAATATTATATTCATGATACTGTGATTACAAGTTATTATAATTATTAGTTATTATTATACTATTATTATTATTGAATTGATTATTTAATATCCTTCACTATCATAATAATATTTATGTTTGACTGAAAGCTCTTTTGTCCCGCTGATAGGAATAGTTCTGTTCCAATGGGACTGGACAAAGGAATGTTTAAGAGAAACATGGTTCTCTTGGCAACCCAATAGAAACCTAATACCTCTAAATTGTCACTGCCATCTGCCTCTCTATTGATGATATCAAACACTTCCTCGCTCAGCTTCTCCCCCTGGGCATATCCTGAAGCCCAGTTGTTGCCAGCACCCCCACCATGCTTAGACAAATATACATTTTCAGGATTGTAGAGCTGAAAAATAAAAACATATGATAGAAAAATCACAAAGCTTATTTTCACATCCTCCTAACTAAATTCTTTAAAGCTTTCCATTCATAGCTCCTTCAGCAATTTGAATCTTTATTTCATTATTTCTACTATATTAGGCATCTACATTGAGGTCATGGAATATAATACATTCTCATTTAGTGGGTCAACAAAAATGTGAAATATTACCAATTTCATGAGTACTCCACTCCAAATAATAGCCCTATGGCCAAACTTGTACAAGTGAAAATAAACAGTGTACATGAAAATTTTATGGACAATTTTTAAGTACATAGATATACATATGCAAAAGATGTAAAATCATGCCTTCATGCCCGAAGGGGTAGGCAGAGGAGTGTAGTACACTTCCACTTTTCACCAGTCATGTTTATATTCTCATGGGATATGTATAGACCCTATAGCGATACACCAGGCACAGGTCCAGACTCCAGGTCACTACTAGAAATTCTAAATTAGAAAATGCAACAGTACACCACCCAGGATTTGAAGCCAGGACCTCGCAATCGGCAGTCACGCTTACAACCATTCAACCAACAAGGCAATCAAATATTATAGATAAATAATATACAAAAGCCTTATGCTATGTTTTTCTTACAAGTTTTTATTTTCACAAAATGACAACTGTTTTGATACTGGCGTTGCTAATTTAACTACTTCTTATTGTATTATAAATTGTCATTTACGTAAATATAATAGTAGTTCAACAAATTCAGATATATTCCAGAACAACAAAAAAATTATTATCAATCTACCCTAAGGGTGTGATGGTGAACTTTAATAACTAGCGCTGTCCTTCCCCAATCAAGCCCTATTATAATTTTAAAAAAGTACTATAATGTCCACAAGGGCGACTGTATAGTTTTTCTTAATATTTTTAATCGTTACACTTTTAGATATTACAGCTGTATTTTAAATATCACAGTCATTCATAACATTACTTACTTTGGCGTACGGTGAATTTAAAATAGTATGAATAACTCGGGGTTCTAAGTCTAGAAGAACAGCTCGAGGTATATAGTGATCATCGTCAGCTTGGTAGAAGAACACGTCCTTACGATCAGATCCTGCCGACGCAAACTCCTCCAGAATACCTTCTGGCGATATCCCATGCTCTATGCAAAGTTGTTTCCAAAACTCAAACCCAACTGAAAATATTATAATAACATATTACTATCCAAGTGCAAATTTTTGAAATAACTGAATCCAATATAACAAATAAATACAAATTACTTTGATTTCCACACTGGCCGAGCTGAAGCGTTATCATTTCACTAGGCATGTTGTATAATCTTATTTCCTGGGTATAATCTGTTTGATGTGATTTTAAACAATTTTTTTAATTAATATATAGAAAACAATTCAATTTTCCGCCGACTCTTTGTAACAAAAACTGACAGTTAAAACGTCACAAATTAAGTATAGGAATCGAAGAGGATAATATTTAAAAACACTGCGTTCTGATTACGGTCTATTGCGGTGAATTTTAGGAAACATTATATCAGGTATTTAAAATTATGAACGTGTCATAGAAAAAGTCGAAATTCTATTTAAATCTAACATCAGAGATAATAACGTAACAAACTAATTGTTAGTAAACAAAATCACCTAAAAGGCAATACTGGAATATTCAAATATATACCTCTGGATGGAACAAGCCGAGGACAGGGCGCGATAGCACTCATTGGGGGAGGCCTATGTCCAGCAGTGGACTGAGATAGGCTGATGGTAATGATGATGATGATGATACCTCTGTAGGAACTTATTTTATAAATTATAGATATAAGGAAAAAAAAACTAATTACTATCAGCCTTATTAGTGATCATATTAATCTCTAACTTCATATATCTGTAATAATATACTGATATAGTGCGTAATAATCAATTATGAATTTTAAAAGTAATCCTGGTAGTATAGTAGTCCTGGTAGTATAGTAGTCCTGGTAGTATATAGTAGTAACACTAATATATATGCCAAGCAAAGTCAAATGAGTTAAATTGTCAAAAGTTAAAGTAGTGTTCAGTACTTAGGCGAACTTTTTTATTTTTATTGATCATATTAATTTTTAGTATTAATACTTTCTTAAAACATTTGTAAGAAGCTATAAAAATTATATATCTTTTGTTGCGGATTTACGCTGCAATATATCAAAGGTAAATTTATTATATTAAACCTGATGGCCTTCACTTCGTGCAAACATTTCTCAATGCAGCCTACGATCTGAGAAGTTTTTAGAATAATGTCATCTTGGGCGTTAATTTCATAACAATGAAACTCATTGAAATTAGAGCGTCTAAACTCATTACATTGTGCATAACTCGTAATTCACATTCGTGTATATAACGTATGTAAATTGTTTGTTTGTATTCGTATTTATGTTTGTATATTTTCCTCATGTAAGAATAATACTTATTTATTTTTTACGTAGGTACCATTTAGAAGGACGAAGCAAACAGCTGAAATGCCACGCAAATTATTAAAGTTCCTTATCGTATTCGACAACACATCGTTGCTATATTTTCCCGGACAGTTTCTTTCTGGGAAGGTTCTAATGGAACTTCAAGACGATACTCCTGTTCTAGGTGAGCTATCTACCGTTTATATGTTACTATGACTTCTGCTTGTATCACAAACTATTTACTTAAATAGCACTAGTTTGTGATCACAGTACACATCATTTATAATAAATTGTAATAATGTTAGCTATATTCTATTTCTGGCAGGGTTACATTTTCATGTGATTGGTGAAGGTGTGGTGAGAGTGGGCTCTGGCAGACATGAGAGACTGTATGATAAAGAAAACTACATTGATTTTCGAATGAGGCTTCTGGGTGAGCCAGGTAAGAAAAATAAGAGATATTTCTAATAAGAGAGGTTTCTAGTAATGCTTTGATTTTCTTTATGGATAATTTTGTCATCAAGCATTTTTATCCACTTAGATTTTGACATCAATGTACTGTACATGAAAATTTACATTGAAAAATAATCAGTATAAAGGCATATAATTTTCTTTTATAGCTCTCTCAGCAGAGTAGAGCATCCAACTGGTGACAATTTGTGCTTTGGAATTGTTTCTTACTAATGTAACATAATTTGTATAATGAATAAAAGATTTTATGACTGTTACTTTTTAATAGGACATGGTGCATCAATATTGTCACCTGGAATACACAGCTTTCCGTTCAAGCTGGGCCTGCCAATGGGTCTGCCGTCAACCTTCCTAGGTACACATGGCTGGGTTCAATACTATTGCAAAGCAGCTCTACGGGAACCAAATGGCTTAACACATAAGAATCAGCAGGTTTTCATTGTCATGAATCCCATCGATCTCAACCTGGAGCCTCCAGTGTTGGCCGTAAGTAAACTTACTGTACAAGAGATTAACTCATGATCATAGTATTTTATACTGTATTTAATTGTATTGCAAAATTATTATTTTTTTATAGTAACACCAGGTTCTTTGCAGGTTAGGCAAAGATTTCTTCAAAGAGATCTTCTTTATGCTATTCTACCCAATAATTTGATAATTGTCATACTAATAAATTGTCTATATGACTAATATAATAGACTAATCTATATGTCTAATAAATTATCTATATATATGACTCTAAAAATGTTTTATGTACCTAGATATAGTGGTGTCTGGTCCACTGACCTGTAATATATATACATGACAAGTTATGGGCCAATGATTTATTGGTAAATTGTTATTTTCTCATGGATTTTCTAACAAACTTATAAACACAGGAACATGAACTAAGCTAACAATAGTTTTTTGTCTGCCCAATAATTAAATATAAATTATATAACAACTTCAGTCAGACAATGTGAATTAATAAGAATTCAATTATTAAGTGATAATCTGAATTATATAAATTGTATAAACATATGAGAGAAAAAAAACTAAAAATATTTAAGGTATCCATATTAGTTGAATATAACAGTAATCAATATCACACAAATCTGTATAATCCTACAAATATGACATTAAATACATATTTTGCAATGAGCACTAAACAATTGTAACACAAGCTTATGAAGTGTTGATTTCATGACACATAATACACTTGCAATGGTGTCATTTGTTTGTGCAACTGTTAGAGTGTCAGACACTGTGTCACTATAGTAGACCTTGATAAATTAGCTTAAAATCATAATGTTTCTTCCTTTTCTTTTGACCCTTTTATCATTCCAATGTTGGAATATGGGTCTCCTCTCATAATGAGAGGGTTAAGGCTCTAGTCAGAAGTCCTAGTGGCCAAATTTATAATATACCACTCATTTGCGACTAGAGTGTAATATGTCAAAAACACTATCTTTCTAAAAACAGTTAAGAAAGTTTGAAATAATAATTATTGTATGACCTTCCCCAAAAGGGGGTTTATGCCTGTAATCTCCATACTGGGCATGTAGGTTGGATATAGCAGGGCACAGATTTTCATGCCGCCGACGCTGCTGCCCGCCGGCGGCCAGGGCATTTGGCCGAACCTATTTAGGCTGCGCTATATCGTAATCAGTCGGTCCCCAGACCCTCGCCTGTTATAGCAGGGTGCACCACATGCAGGGGAGGTTGGCTTGGGCTCCTGAGATGGTGTTTGGACCCATGACTGTTATATTAGTTATATATCATAGAACTATCTATGTAATATAATATTAGCCATAGGATGATTATGATTTAAAACTTTCTGTTTTTTTGAAAGTGTTTTTGACATATTACAGTCTAGTCGCGAATGATCGATATAATTTTTAAAACCGGAATGTACATGTGAAGAGATTGGTGAATGTAGGAGAACCACATCAGATCTGTATGGTTAAAGATCTTTGACATGTGATGCTGTCTGTCTATCCCACAAGGGGACCTGGTGTGATGGTATAGTAACAATAAATATTTTATCTTAACGTTCTTTGCCTGTGATAATATATATGTATATAGTATTCTATTGTTTTTAGATGTTCAATATTGATAAATAAGTTAGTATTCATGAAATTCTCATCACACAGCAGATTGGAGGAGAGTTGATGGTGAAAATAGGTAGAGGGAAAGTGATTAATGGTGCATGTCGCATCGCTGGCGAACGCAACGTCTCCAGCGACGTGCCGCGCATAACTTAAATTCACTTTGTTCTCTAGAGAATATGGGATTCCGTCTTGGCATATGCACATCTGTATTGTGCATAATGTAATATCGCAATAACTTATAATTATGTCCTTTGGAAGTATAATGTTACATAGTACTGGCTGGTTCAATATGAAAACCTTTTTTCGTGTCGATGTCATAATATGATGCAAAAATTAAAAAAAATATGAAACAAGAATATTTAAAAAAAAAGAATAAATGAAGCAGTTGAAGAACACGGACGTACTTTTCTCGCACTTAACGGATTTCTCGAATAATAGTTTTCTTCTCTGAGTTTATTTATCTTACATAAAAAAAAATTTTTTTACTAAGAAGTATCCTGTTACATCTAATACCTCCAAGAACATGCATACAAAATTTCATGATGATCGATTGAGTAGTTTTCGCGTGAAAGCGTCATAAACAAACTTACATTCGCATTTATAATATTAGTATGATTAAATTTCGTTCGTAACATCCATAAGCTACGTTAATAAAGAATAGTCCATACATTATTTTCATTAGGTTTTCAAGAAACGTACGCATTGGTGTAACCTTATAACATTGCTACCAACAAGGGAACTATAACTATTTGCTTAAGACAAATAATTATAACTTATCGTATGCTAGTAGGAACATGCCTCACCAACGACAGTTTCGTAATGACTCTATTTCAGTCGAGCTATCAGATAACATTAATTAAAATACTATTGTATTAACGAGGATTGCACTATCCATTTTAATGCTTTAAAATGAAACTAATAATCTGGTTATCTATATTCATATAACAAAGCTGAGGAGTTCTTGTTGTAGTATAAACCACTAGTTACGATTGGAATGATTATATTTTTTAAATTTCGTCCACATGTACTTGACATGGGGCGCTAATTTAAAAACCGTCTATGTGACAAACATCATCATGCTGAGAGTGTGGTGTTGCGGCAGCAACAGTTCGAGCTGAACGTGGAGCACAAGCTGGGCGTGGGTTGCGTGGGCGGCGGCACGGTGGCGTGCAGCGTGGCGCTGGACCGTGGCGCGTACGTGCCCGGCGAGAGCATCGCGCTGTCCGCGCACCTCGTCAACCGGTCGCGCACGGCGCTGCGCTCGACGCGCGCCGCGCTCACCGAAACCATCCAGTACATGGCGCACGGCAAGGTGGCGGCGCGCGAGGTGCGCGAGCTGGCGCGCCTGGCGCACGGCAAGACGCGCGCGGGCGGCGAGGACCGCTGGCGCGCCGAGCTGCTCTACGTGCCGCCGCTGCCGCCCACCAACCTGCGCGGCTGCCACCTCATCTCCGTGCACTACGACGTCTTCGTGAGTATCGCCGCCGCACTCGACTCTTTTTTTTATTTCAGTCGCAGATATTTTTAAGAACGTAAATCACGCCTGTTATCTTCGAAGGGGTAGACAGAGGAGCGTAGTAGTACACTCCCACGTTTCATAAGTTACGCTTATGTTCCACAATGGAATAGGTGGTAAGCTTCTTGCCATATATCGGGCCTAGATCCAGACTGAAATATTACTAGAAATTTCTACCAGAAGATAAAAGTTAGAAAAATTCAATAGTACCCAGCCTGGGATTTGAACCCATGGCCTCTCGATTGACAGTTTTGCTTGCAACCACTCGACCAACAAGACAGTCTTATATGTTTCAATTATTTAATCAACTGTTCACAATTCCAGTTTATAATCGAGCCGAAGAGCCTGGAGAAGGAGGTGAAGCTGCAGCTGCCGATCCTGTTGGGCACATACCCGTTCCGCGAAGACGGCGAACAGCCCCACCCGCCCACACACTACCCCAGCACGCTGCCCATCTTTCGTCCCTGGCTACACGACAAACCTGCACACTGACCCAATCAAATCAGAGCTTATAATTCTACAACAATCTACGAAAACGATGTAATAAGGGACAGTTTTTATTTAGATTAGACTTAGAACGAGAAATATCAATGACGAGAAAGGTTTTGCTCATCAACCATATCAATGTAAAACCATGAACAGTGTGTAGAAGTTGGTAGTAGCCGCCACGTCCTAGACTTCATGACAGGAAAAACCTTAATCACAATATACAAGTATATTATATATGTATATCACGTCCATGAACCACCAGCTTGATGATTACTTCATTTGTAATACCGCATTTCACATCTTTAAGGTATGTCTATAAAGTCTACAATGAGCATTTAACAATATCTATTACTTTTGCTCAGAAAATGAATTTAATAGAAACACTTTAATACCAATTGTATCGGATTGTTCAGCGATTATACGTTTGTTTTGGGCTAAATATGGCCCTGAAAAACTACAGACATACATAAAGCACTGCCATAAATAAATGTATATTATAATAACCGACATTGATATAGATACATCGACCTATCCGTAGAACAAAGTTATATATGTTAACTAACGATTAAGCAGAAGTAACTTTATTCTACGGATAGTTCGACATTACACATTAGATATTTTAATATTCTGAATTCCTGATACTAGGCCTAAAGTTGTTAAGCTGGTGCATAAAATATTGCTATTTAAAAAATATTATTCCATTGTTTTTTAATAAGGCTATGCCTTGGTTTATTAATAATAGTGATAGCCGTAACAGTAGGTTTAAACTTCTTTATTCTATCACAAAAAAGAAACATATCAATGATTTTGTATGTATTTTTCTATTATATTTGTGACTTTACTAATGTAAATAATAAAATAATACACTTACAAGTGCCATCTTAATAACGTGCTGTATACGAAGTACATGTTATTATGTAACATAAAAATAAAAATGAATTTAATCATTAAGCTAAAACTGTAATCGCATTTGAAATTTAAGCATTTAAAAGAGCTTTTTTATGTTAAGTCTAAATTGTGGCAATGTATATAACTAACCTGTGATATATTATTCCGTCCATTTACGATTCGCTATTCACTGTCGTCTCAAGTCAAAAGTGTTTTACTGCTTGTGAAGGAATCATTTAAATTTGGACTTATAGCATTAGACATTAGGATTGTATATGATTTACGTGGCATTACTTGGGGAAGACGAAGTGACATGACACTTCACAAAAAGGAGGGGGTTGGAGGACGCCGCGGCCATATTGTCATCACGTCATATTTTTTTTAATAGCGATATAAATGTGTAGTAAACAGTAATTATCGTGATAGTAAAATTGCATGAAGATTTTAAGACCAGATTTAAATGATTCATTTTTGTCCAAGATTACCGGTCAGGCACAGTAATTAGCGAATATTTTTTTATATCGTAGTCATACTACAATGTATTAATATTTTTAATGGTGTATTTTTAAGCTACTCTAGAATGATATAAATATATTAATAATTAAAAGTCACATATATTATTAAAAGGTTTTATTACATTTACAGGTTTACACTGAATACGAAACTTATAAATCACATTATTGCCGCAGTCATTGTGAACTGCTAATTCATTATATAGAATAACTATGATACAGTCTTTGATTTATCTTTCACTTTTAGTCGTGGTCGTGTGCGACGTTCTGGACAGCAGGTATCGATTCAATCGTTCGTATATTTGATGATCATGAAGAATGGTACAACTTTTATTTTCTTGACTACAAAAAAGTATTTTCTCATCCAGGTGGAAGGGTTATTATTATTACACAGCGTTACAAGCCACAGACGAAGTCGAGACCAGCTGTCGTTATAGACCATACGCAATAAATTATAAGCATTGTTACATATAAAATTTCATGGCGAAAGTGGCGTTATCCAGTTCAGAGTCCGTTAAAGGGCCGGATCGCTGCATCTGATCGGATCTGATCGGCCGCATCGCCGGATTCACATCTGATTCTTTGAAGCTACTTTCGTTTCACTGGCTAGGTCAGATTATAATAAGTGCCTTCACAAACTAGTCGTACCATAGGGTCAGTAACAAAAACAGCAATTTCTGCGCTGCAAACTAAGCCGTGAGTTCATTTGAGATCCAATGGTACGTTTATGTCCACAGGCCACGTAATAACTGGCAAAAGTCGCTGACTCGCTGACACAGAATGTACAAGGAGAATAAACTGGGATG